>CAIGQV010019068.1:8958449-8973449 GCA_903798115.1 Danio jaintianensis | reverse complement strand
CCTAAAAATAAAAAAAAAAAATTAAAGGAGAAAAATTTTACCGGAGAAACTAAAATCACACCACAGAAAAGTTGCCGATTTTGTCCATCTGGATACACAGTAAGTAGGTCAGTCGGAGGTGGATTTGATCACAGTAACTCATTAACATGCTGCGCGTTGTTATTTTTTGGTTAAACTTGCTACATTCACCAGGAACATGGCCTCGTGAGGGAAAAACAGAAATCACAACAGATGGTTTGATATATTTATGCTTGCTAGACTTGATGAACAAGCGCTCTAAACATTTTAAATATTATATATGATGCCTTGAATAATAAAATCTTATCAAAGCATATGGCGTGTTGTTATCTCCAACATGATACCTGGGATTTGAATATGTTATACATCAAATTCTGTAGTAAAGGCTGGTTAATGACCATTCAAAGTGCTTGCCTGACAGTTTACTAGCTTCACCCGAGTCCTCCAGCAGGTGGCAGTGTGGCTTCTTTGGTTTCAGCTGAAGGTTAGTCCAGGACAGTGTTGTTACAGTGCTGTTGCCTCACCGTGTGTGTGTTTTCTGTCTGGATAGGCCTATATGAGTGTATGGATTTATGAATCAAAATAGGGAACAGCTAGGACCTTTCTGACATCCTTTGACATTAATAAGCACAAATCGGTTACAAATTGTATAACAGACACTTCATATAACTATAATGTGATGAAATGCTGTCACAAATCGCTCGTTTAGTATAATCTGTATTCACATGAAAATTATGTTTTGCCTGGAAATAACACCAAAAATAATGATAAATAATAAAAAATATAATCAATACTTTGTGATCCAGTCATAAGGATCTATATTTTTTAAACTGACATTCATGCATCATGAAAGCTAACTGATGTATGATTTGTGATGATAGGATTTGGCCGACATACAACTATTTAAAATCTGTAATACGAGGGTTAAAAATAGTTTAAATACTGAGAAAATCATGTTTACTGCTGTCCAAATTAAATTCTTAGCAATGTATATTACAAATTACAATTTATGTTTCAATAATTTTACAGTAAGAAATGTTCAAAATGTCTTCATGGAACATGATCTTTATTTAATATTCTAATTATTGTTGGCATAAAAGTCAAATTTATCATTTTGAATCATACAGTACAATGTATTATTGTCTGTTCCCACCAATATGTCCATGCAATTTAAATCTAGTTTTGTGATCCAGGGTCACATTTATTTATTTGTGACCAGGTGTCAGGTAACTATGGAAACAAACAAAAACACTATATATATATATATATATATATATATATATATATATATATATATATGGCACCTTGTGCACCAGTCAACATTTCAGCATGACAACGACCCAAAACACATAGCACAAGTGGTGAAGATATGGTTAGCAGACAAAAACATTAACATTTTGCAGTGGTCCACCCAGAGTCCTGACTTAAATCCAATTGAAAATATATGGAGGGAGCTAAAGATTAGGGTGATGGCACGGAGACTCTACAGCCTGAAAGAGTTGGAGCTCATCGTTAAAGATCAATGGGCAAAAATACCAGTGGAGACATGCAAAAAGCTGGTCAGCAATTGCATTAAGCATTTGATTTCTGTAATAGCCAATAAAGGGTTTTCTATTGATTATTAAGAAGGTTATGAATAATTTTGAACATGCCACTTTGTGTTCAAATATAAATAAAAACTGAGAAATAGTATCTTTTTTCCACAATAATGACCTTTGTACATCGTCTTATTATCTTTTAGGAGAAGCCTGTGTCATTTCATGAATTTTTTCAGTGGTATGAATAATTTCGGACTTGACTGTATATATATACACAGTATACAGTATTAAAATTTTACTTAGTAATCCTATACTTTTTTATGGCTCAGCTGAAGTCTAGATTGTGGGAGCAGCAGGAATGTCCAAAAAACAAATCTTTGGAGACGCAGTGTGGATGCAAACATACCAAACAAATCAAACCTAGAATAATGGGATGCCAAAACAGAGCCTGTCCAGCACAGCTCCCTACGGCATGCGCAGCTTTCTATTGTTGCCACATTATTGCATCAGTGTTCTGGCCGGCCAGGGTGCAGTCAGCGAAATTAAAGCCATCTGACCCACAGTGCAAATGAAATGAGATGAATATGGAAGCATGATACCAGAGACAAGCCTCTATTATACAATGCAAGAGAGAGGGAGACTGAAGCGGATAATAGCACGTGGATCTAAAGCTTTAGCAGACTGTGCCCTTCCTGGCACTGCCTCCCATTGAAGAACCTCTCAAAATCTTTGAATCATGTTTATGTTTATAAAGGTCATGCTTGTGTTTGACTGAGAAGAAAGAGCATTGTGTGCATGTTAGGAAAGGTTATGGCTTCTGAACGTTCCATTAAAGAAGAAAAGACAGAACAATTCCACGTCAAAATGGAGATTGCCTAGGTCTACTTTATGGTTGAAAATATTTCCCAGACTAAGTGTTAGTCATGCAGCGAGCTAGAGACATCCTAGTGTGTTGTCATACATCAGGCCAGATGGGCTCTTGCAAAGCCAGAGCATATGTAAGTGTGTGTGCATCCATGTGTGTGTTCCTGGAAACTGTCAGCTTTGGCTCCCCTACCTCAGAAGAGTTCCAGGCAACACTGCTGTCCCTCGATACGGTTGCCACAGCAGCATCAGAAGGAAGTGGCTCACAGGAAGACTCAGAGCTGTGCACGTGAGGAGTGTGCATGAGATCGGGGGAGCGAGGAAAGAGCGGAGTTTGCAAGTTCATCAGCCTACACGCTCTCATTAACAGTCACAACAAAGGAGATTAGCCAGCATGGTGGCAAGTTTATAGGAATCTTGAACAAGTGTGGTCTCACTGCTTTATAAATCTCACAGAAATTGCAAATTGACTCTTTATATTTCACTCATCAACACTATTATTAGGTATGCCTTGCTAGTATTGGGTTGGAACATGTTTTGCCGTCAGAAGTTCTTTGATTCTTGTGGCATAGATTATATTATGTACTGGAAACATGCCTCAGAAATGTTGATCCAAGTTGACATCAAGGCATTAACAGCAGAACTACAGAGGCAGTCTTTTGGACATTTTTAAATGTTGTAATTTAATAGCGCTGTTATTAAAACCCATTTAACTGTGATACCCTGACCTTTCCTAAATGTCTGAATATTTCAATCAAACAATGTATTAAATTACATTGGTATTAAATATAAGTATGGTAGTTCAAGTGTTAAAGTCACAAAGAAATACAAATTTACTTTTCTTATTTTCACCTCTTATTCTTATTATCTCCAACAATCCAATTGGTTCCCAAAGGATGAAATCATGCACTGCCCTACATTTTATTTCTAATTTCAGGACCTTCTCAAGTGGATGTAAGTCACGATAAAGGGAAAAAAGAAACTCTTAACTTCTGTTACATGGAAACTTAACAGATGTGTTGGCTGCACATCCAAGATGTAAACTGCTGTTCAACCACATCCCAAAGGTGCTCTATTTAACTGAGATTTGGTGACTGTAAAGGCCATTTGAGTAAAGTTAACCCATTGTCGTTGCCAGTTTGAGATTATTTGAGCTTTGTGATGATGCATTATCCTGCTTGAAGAACATCACAAGAAGGCAAATGGTCTGCAACTATGCTCAGGTTTATTGTAATGTTTAAACAGGTCATTTGGTACTGTGGGGCTCAAAGACTGCCACAAAAACATTGCCCACACCATTAAAGGGCCACTAACATGAATCATTGACAAGACAGCATGGATCCGTGCTTTCATGTTGTTTACAGAAAATTCTGATCCTGTATCCTGAATTTTGCAGCAGAAATCAAGACTTATCAGGCCAGACAATCTTTATTTATTTATTTTTAATCTTATGTTGTCTAATTTTGGTGAATTGTAGCCTCAGTTATCTGTTCTTAGCTGAGTGGAGTGTAACCTGTGTATTTTTCTGCTGCTCTAGCTCATCTGCTTCAAGGTTTGATGTGTTGTTCATTCGTTCATTTTCCTTCGGCTTAGTCCCTGATTTATCAGGGGTCGCCACAGCGGAATGAACCACCAATTACTTTGGCATATGTTTTTCACAGCGGATGCCGTTCCAGCCGGAACCAAGCTCTGGGAAAATGTGCTGTTCATTCAGAGCTTTTCGGCAGCCCTTGAGCTATGGTCCTTTTCTATCAGCTCCAAGCAGTCCATCCATTCTCCAATGGAATCAACAAAGTTGTTTTTTTACTTGCCCAAAGAACTGGCAACCATTATGCATTTCTGTGTAAATAGATATAGCGCATCAATACATTCTGTGTAAACCCTAGAGATGGTTGTGTGTGAAGATCCAAATAGATCAGCAGTTTCTGGAATACACAGACCATCATGTCTGTCATCAACTACCATGCCACGTTCAAAGTCACCTAAATCACCTTTCCTCACTATTCTGATGCTCAGTTTAAAATAAATATTTGCATAATAAAGAGGTCATTGAATGTATAACCGTATAAAAGGGGGTTTCATGTTCTTTGTCTTCAAATTGATCTTGTTTTGAGTTCACCAACTCAAGCTTGATGTGTGTTCGGTGAGCAAACAGGAGGGCATGTAAATAGAAATATATAAGGGATTAAGACATAACTTATGTTGCAAAATCTAGTGGGTTTCCTACAAAGACAATAGTTTTAATCACAATGTTGATGTATAAGACAGCTATTCTATACTTTAGTAACATAGCATGTAAGAAAAAGAACACCATATAAGAACACATTATCGGGCCTTAATCTAGATTAGGGGTCACCAACTCTGTTCCTGGAGAGCTACCTTCCTGCAGAATTCAGCTCCAACCCTGATCAAACACACCTTAACCAATTAATTAGGACCTGAAGCAGCACTTGATTACAAACAGGTGTGTTTGGTCAGGGTTGCAACTGAAATCTGCAGTATCTCCAGGAACAGAGTTGGTGATCTACACATTCAGGATAATTAGGTTAGATGTAAAGTAAAAATACAAATATTTTCTCAAGTAAATAAGCAGATAACTAAATACATAAATTCACTCATAGCAAATACACTATTTAACCCTTTCATGCATAATTTATGAAAAACATCTGGATTTTTTTTATTATTATTTTTATAACTTTAATATGACACTAAAATTGAAATCCATTTTCATTTTTACAAAATTTTGTTTTATTTAAAACTTATTTAACTGTCCACATACATGGACACCATGCAACAAAGGTGTAAAACGGGACATAAAGACAAAGCTGACAATATGGAATATTGTGGTTTTTTTAATGGCCTGTTATTCTATTCATATCAGCTAATTTCTTAAAAACAATAATAATACAATATAATAACAATAAAACACATATTGTAAAAACAGTAATAACAGTAGTTATATATTTTTACTCTCTGCTTCACTCTCTGTCTCAGAGATGCTATTTTCTGGCACATACTCATCACTGCTGTCACTAGCTACGTTTCCATCCACCTATTTTTATGCGCATTTTGGATATGCGCATTAAAAAATCGGTTGATGGAAACGCTAAAATGCGCATAAATTTTGAAAATGCGCATAAAAAATGTATGCGCATAACTGAGTAGGATAAACTTTTTATTCGATAAGAAAAGATGCGCATAAACTACGATGGAAACACTTTTACCGAACAAATTCCAGTATGCGCGTTAAAAAAAAAGGTCATGTGATTTGGTTATAAGAGATCATGTGATGATAAAAATGTTTGTAAATGGACAAACAATGAGTACATTGTAAAACATCTGAAATGTTGTTTTTGGTCATTCTAAAATGCCTTAACCATTTCAGTATTAGTGTTATTATATTATTAATGACCTCCAGAATTGTTAAGAGCATCTGTGCTCCGCGTCTCACGCC
The DNA here is from genome assembly GCA_903798115.1 of Danio jaintianensis. Taxonomy (NCBI): domain Eukaryota; kingdom Metazoa; phylum Chordata; class Actinopteri; order Cypriniformes; family Danionidae; genus Danio; species Danio jaintianensis. The sequence goes on along the minus strand of CAIGQV010019068.1, from coordinate 8,967,575 downwards.
TTCAAACGCCACCACGCGTTCACTGCGTGTCAGCATTGCCTTCTGAGGCGCAAGTCATTTATTAAATGAAGAAAAGATTCACGCAGCTTCTCCTACCGCAGCAAATTCCGTTTTTACTGTTGATATTTAGCGCCATTTAATCAGGAAGTGACGATTTTGTTCTCTTTGACTCGTTGGATGGAAACGCTGCTTTATTCGCACATCTTTTATGCGATATTCCAGTTTTGCGCATGAAGTTAATTCGCATTTTTGGATGGAAACATAGCTACTGTCACTGTCCTCTGGAATATTCTCAAAATATTCTGTACTGACTTCTTGACCTATTCTTTCCCTGTTTAGAAGGCAAAATGCAAATTTGTTTCCATATGAATGTGTAAAATTGCCATTTAATGCTGTAATATGTAATTTTAAATGACTATTTATGTTGATATATTTGTTAAATGTCTGTTTTATTACAATATAAGTCAATTTATAACATCTTTGAAAAAATAGAATAGATATACTAGCAGGTTACAGGAAAAAGGACTTTTATGCAATCTGACTCCTCTGTTGCATGACGTCCACATACATGGACAGTTGGTTTTTGGTGAATAAAAACTACATTTTACCCTAAACTTTGTTTTATAAATTACTAACATATTCACCATACTTTACCGACCATACTGATATTTTTTTTCCTCAATTGACCTCCTTGAATAAAAGTTTTTCACAGATATGCCTGAGGCATTTAGCACACGGCCATCACCGTCAGCCATCTTGGATTAATGATGTCATCAAGCAAATAATAACTAGAATGCAAGAGAGTAGCCACTGTGACAGTACTGCTGACAGTCTACTGACACTGCCTTCAAGTGGTTTGGAGAAAATTACCATGATTAATAAACCTTACATTAATTTAAATTAACTGTCCACAAATGTGGACACCATGCATGAAAGGGTTAACTAAGCATTTTTGTCTCATACTAAGTCTTGGCAGCATGCTTTTATTAAACTCTTGAAATCAAATGTGAGTGTTGAGCGTTTCGTAGACCTCATATTTATGCAGCGTGTGTACGTAACAGTTAACTGAGTTCCTGCCCAGTGCCCACAAAGGGCATTTCATATCAGTTACTTATGAGACTTCATTTCTGGGTGTACGGCAGCTTTTGGAGGACAGTAAACAGCTCACTGGGGGTTGAAACAGGGTTAAAGGCATATAGAGAAACTGTAATAACTTCATACTCATTCACTTTATATAACTCTGAAAATTATGAGCAGGTCTAGACTGTATTTTTCTGAGCTGATTTTGCATGAGATTCTGTAGAGTGGTTTTAAATGGATTTTAAATTGGTCTAAATGAAGTTACTACTAATTTATTACAGAAAGGAATTATCAAATCGGTGCAAAATATTTAATAAACAAACGTGCAACGGTTTGAATAACAGAACAGTTAATAACAGGTGTTTCCGTTCTGCAGATCTATATTTTATGTGGGCCTGGTTTTGACACTGATAAACACTCAAACATTCACACATAATTATGGAGCGCAGGTTGGAACAACGCTAGCAGGCTTACGCCACAGCAGTGTGTGATGACTGTGGTTGAGTGGGCAAAGCAAAGCGGTTCACCACAACATTCATGAAACTGGAGCAACACAGGCCTGACAGATCACCTCAGCATCCCATAAAAGACTCAACGCTCGACAATTCAACATCACCACTCAATTCCAAGTCAACACTAATTCTAACAGCTGTGAGAATTAACATTTCACAACAGAACACAAAATTAAACAATTGTATTAGTACCCTTGTAATAGAGTGTTGTAATACAATATGTATATGCTTTCAATATATATGTATAAGTGTACATGTATTATATATATGGGATGGGAAATGAATTACATTGTACGCCGCTATTAGAATTATGCTATACTGTAACATTAGTGATGTTTTTTTTGTTGTTGTTGTTGTTTATCAGGTGATTTTTTTCAAACTGTCATATGGTCATGTTACAATGTGCCCCTCCTATTGTTCACGCTGTCACTTTTCACTTTAATTCTTTAGTGTAATGAAAAAAGTAAGCACTGTAACCACATATTTGTACTAGACAACTGTAAACTTAATAAAATAAAAAAAAAGTGTATAAATATATTAGCCCTCCTGTGATTGTTTTTTCTTTTTTTTTTCTTTCTTCAAATATTTCTCAAATGATGAAACAGAGCAACAGAATTTCCCAATATATATATTTTTTCATCTGGAGAAAGTTTTATTTGTTTTACTTCGGATAGAATAAAATCAGTTTTAAATTTTTTCAAAACCATTTTAAGGTCAATATTATTAGCCCCTTAAGCAACATATTTTTTTTGATTGTCTACAGAACAAACCACTGTTATACAATGACTTGCCCAATTACACTAACTTGCCTAATTAACCTAGTTAATTAAATTGCACTTTAAGCTGAATACTAGTATTTTGAAAAATACCTTTTCACCATTATTTACTGTCATCATGGCAAAGATAAAAGAAATCAGTTATTAGAAATTAGCTATTAAAACTATTATATTTAGAAATCTTCTTTCCGTTAAACAGAAATTGGGGGAAAAATTTACAGGGGGTCTAATAATTCAGGAGGGCTAATAATTCTGACTTGAACTGTATATACATGCACACATACATACAAACATACATACATACATACAAACATACATACATATACTCTAAACCCTGTGGATTCACACAAACTGAGTCAAAAAGTGTTAGATTATGCCCTACTCTCCCATCCCTAAAACACATGTCTGTAATGGACAGCTCCACAAAGTTCCAGCCAGTAAGAAACAGAATGATCTTACCTTTGACATAGGATTGCACAGATTTGCAAACTTTCCAGCAAACTTTCTGTCTACCCTGTACACAGTGAAAGCGTCTCTCCCAGGGAGAGTTTTCTGAGTCTTCCCCTGAGGTCTGGCAGGTTTCTCTGAATCCTTTCGTTTGCGAGAGGCTGATGAGAACAGGCTCCAGCACATGAGGACACCTGCTTGAGAGATGAAGCCCAGAGAGGCCAGCTGAGCCTGGGATCAGACTGAGCCCTGTCCCTGGAGAGACCACTCACTCACTCTGATGAGGATGGAAAGAGGATTTACACACAAATAACACGCACATGCCACACACACACACGAAATTGTCACTCATGCATTCAACTATATATATCCCACATATGTACAAGCAAAGTAAGGCAATCAATCAAGTTTCATTTAAACAGGGTTCCCACGGGTCATGGAATATCTGGAATACCATGGAATATTAAAAGGTCTATTCCAGACATTGAAAGTCAGCAAAGTTTTTTTTTTTTTTTTGTCCATTCATAATACAAGTAAAATAACAATGCTGGGTTTCTTTCTTGTTCCTTCTTGTTGACAAGACAGCATGGATTCGTGCTTTCATGTTGTTTACAGAAAATTCTGATCCTGTATCCGGAATTTTGCAGCAGAAATCAAGACTTATCAGGCCAGACAATCTTTATTTATTTATTTTTAATCTTATGTTGTCTAATTTTGGTGAATTGTAGCCTCAGTAGCCTCAGAATGTTGTAGTTTGTGTTTATTTATTTACTTTTCTGAATTAATTTTCAGGGTTCCCACTGTAAGCCAGATGTCAAATAAAAAAAAAATATATATATATATATATATATATTTCACAATTCAGAAACGTAAATAAATAAACACAAACTACAACATAAGCAATCAAATACTGTACATCAATATTGGGATTACAGTATTTTTGTGAGTTCATATTATTGTTGTGCAAGTACACCATGAGTGTTGTTTGTTTTACCTCTTTTAAGACTAAATGTATTTAGACTTTTTATTTATTTGTTCATTTATTATTACTGTATTACTATTTTTTACACCATAGATACAGTACATATGTGCTATACCTGTGGTTCTCATCTGCATCTGTTTTTATTAATAAAAATAAATCAGAATCTCAGCTACTGTCACATGTAAATGACAAAACTTGAAATAGCCTATTATGAATATTATTATTGTTAATATCAATAATATATATTAATATTATTACATGTGGAGTACTACCAGATTTAGTCTGAAGAACTGAAAATAAAAGTAGAATCAAAAATCGTATGTGCGTGGAGTAGTGTTGCGCAATATACTGATAGAACAGTATTGCAATACCCTACAGTACAATTATATGTTATTTTACTGCATTTTAATATGAGCAGTATTTGTTAAGTTGTGTTGACAGCTACTTCAGCATATATCCGTGCAGCACAGGAATGCTTGAAAACATTACAAATCATTGTATGGTCTCTTTAAATCAATATTCTCTTCATTACTCTCCAGGTTGAAAAAAAAAAAAATTACCCAGAAAACCTAAACAACACAAACAATCACATAAACACAAATTATTCTCAGAAATGATGTCACACGAGTACACACGAGTACACGCATACATACCAAAGACACAGACAGGCATACAAATGTCAGCACTAAGATTGCCAAGGACAAATCCATATCAAGACGCAGAGGTGTGGATCGAGCTGTTTCTCACATAGTGAAGCACTGGGTTCGGAGCTGTCACACCTGCTTGTCCCGTCTGGATAATTCTGAAGATGCAACCACACTCACACACACACACACACACACACACACACACACACACACACACACACACACACACACACACACACACACACACACACACACACACACACACACACACACACACACACACACACACGCGCGCACACACACGCACACACACATACACACACATACACATACACACGCATACACACGCACACACACACACACACACACACACACAGACAGCACTTACCCAGATGAGAGGACTCGTCTTCTGGGCCACTACACTCCTGGATCAGGGCCAGACAGAGCAGCCTGACTGACTCACACACACACAATAACTTTTCCTCACGTTTGACTTCTGATACTGGTTCATCTTAAGATCCATTTCAGTCATTAAATCATTAATCTTCAAGCTGACTCCGCATAACACACAGAGATTAGGAGTCATACTAGAGAAGACATCTCAAATAAATAGTGCCTCTTCTTCTTATTAGATATACCCTGAGCACAGTAGCTGTGAAGCTTAAAATAAAGGTTTATGATAGTTTATAAAAGTTATATATTCAAGATTTGGGAAATATTACACTCCTTGGTCATACATAAAATGGCAGACTTCTGTCAATATTCTGATATTTCTGTTGAATCAACATGTTGATATACAGTATAAGAGCTTCGGTAACAGTTTACTTGAAGGGAAGTTCATAAGACCATCATGAAACCTTTATAATCATGACACAACACTTCATGAATGTGAATGAGATTTTATGCATGCTTATGACAACTGTCATTAAGTGTCATTTGCTCAATTATGTCATTTTAAATGCAAAGATTACATTATTTGTTATGTCAACTTGACATACCCAAATACATCACAACCTGTTTTTGTCTTTTTCAGGACAACTTGACATTACCAAGATAACAAAACGTGTCATAAATCTGTCATAAAAAATGCATTGCTGTATTTATACTAGTAATCTAGTAGTGTTTGATTTGCTTTGGCTTTTATGGGGTTAATATTAGTGTAATTAGTAAATATTTATTAGTGAATGAACGTATAGATGAACAAAATTAAACATGACATTTTAACCTGGCATAATTCAGTGTTCATATTTCTAGACTGGAAACAGACGCAAATAAGAACAATACCTAATTTAAAAAAATAAATAACTAAGGTGTCACTTGACAACATAACAACATGAGCAGGTCTGTGTTTGGCAGTTGCCAGGAGAATGTATTTGCCTGTTTACATTGTCAAGTATAACGTTTGGTAGTGAGGGTGTCAAACTCATGGAGTTACTAGTGGGCCGCCACCCTGCAGAGTTTAGTTCCAACCCTGCTTCAACACACTAACCTGTAAGTTTCAAACAAGCCTGAAGGACCCAAGTGGTGTGATCAGGTGTGTTTAATTGGGGTTAAAGCTAAACTGTGCAGAGCTGTGGCTTTGACACCTGTGGATTGTTTTATATGGGGTTGTGCTAGACCCCAGTGAAATTAACTCTTAATGCTTCAGCATACCAATAAATTTTGGACAACTCCATGGGGATGACCCCTTCCTATTCCTTCATGACAGCACACCAGTGCACAAAAATAAGGTCCATAAAGACATGGATGAGCAAGTTTGGTGTGGAGGAACTTGACTGGCCTGCACAGAGTCCTGACCTCAACCCGATATAACACCTTTGGGATGAATTGTGAGCCTGTGAGCCAGGCCTTCTCGTCCAACATCAATACCTTACGTCACAAATGTGTTTCACATCACAAATGTATTTTCCATATACAAACTTCTAAAACTTGTGGAAATGCTTCCCAAAACAGCTGAAGCTGTTTTAGCTGCAAAGGGTGGGCCAACTCTATATTGAACACAACTGATTAAAAGTTTGTGATGTCAGTAATGTTAATGTGCATATACATTTGTAAAGATATCCAAATACTTTTAGCAATATTATAGTTTATGTGTGAGTGTAAGAGAAAGAATGACTGAAATGAAAGCTTCTGAGTGTCTTTTTCCATTTGACTGCATGCTCAGCTAACCCGACATCATGTGTCGTCATATTCTATCTTTCTCCACCCCTCCTTTGATTTGTGAGGCAAATTTAATTAGCAAAACATTCTCTATACTAATTGCATCAGTTATTCCTTTTACCGAGCCCTGTTGTGTTTGCTTATTTTCTTAAATTAAATATGTCATTGTGTGCTCTGTAGTATTAGATTAGTGGGAGATTGGAATTTTTTTCACCCTCCTTTTTCCTCTCTTATCTTGTTCAGATAATATCTAAATGTATTCTTCGCGACATGTGGCGCATAACGTCTTATTGTGCATCCTGTGATCTCAGTATTAATCACAGAACTGTGTAGTCATTAAAACGCTTACACCGATTAAGAAACAGCTCCCAAAGAAATATTTCCGCATATTTAAGTGACCGTTAATGTTATATTTGTGAGGCATCAAGGTTTCAATAACAAGTGAAACCTTGCATGACCAAAACAAATAAATGCTGTGACAAAGAGGATGTCTGTAACGTAATTCTTCACTAATTGGTTCATTAGATTGGAGAAAATTAGCAAATCATTCTCAAAGTCAAATCCACACATAATAATGCATCTCATTGTGCAAACAGACATGCAAAAATATCATCCTTGGGTCTTTACACTCACTTCTAGTTGCATTTAGAATTCAATTTTAAATATTTTTACTAAAGACTAATACTTTTTATATTTTTGTAATCACTCAGTGATCTTGAACTTATTCTTTGTGAATACAATGCTCTTAAATTATTTTACAAATTGCTTTTACGTATTTTTTTTCTCACTTTTTATGAGGCCTATAGTGTAAGTTTAAGCTTTTTGAACTTCTTTTGTGTGTAAATATTCTATATAAATATACTTTTTGTACATAACTACTTCCAGATCTGACCCTGAAAATTCCTTTCTTTCAGATATCGGAATGTAGCTAAGCTGATTCACTCATATCATTATAAAAGTGAAGAATGAGAATGTTCTGTGAGGAGAAGCTTAGCTCAAATAGCAATCGCTTACTATCTACAAAATCAGTTCTGATGCCTCGGGCTGCTTTACATATGGCGTGTGTATCCGTAGGTCTTATCATTGTACTATAGGCTTATGTATATTTTGCATGAATAGATATGACCTTCAGATGTTTTCCTCTCTTCAATCCCTCCCTCCCTCTCTCATGTTTAATGATTTGGCCATGGTGATGGAGATTAGCCCAGAGGGAGCAAAAGTCATCTGTTTCCATCTGAGCATTTAATAAAAGGATTACCACTATTCTGTCTTCAGGCTGCCAAGCACATGCATCAACCAAACGCTCACACACACAGTTTACTGTCAACTGAATCGAGAAAAGGTGGAGTTGACAGAAGAAAGAGTCTTCAAACAATCGATCTGAGCTACGACATTGACCCTGGCACTTAAACTAAACTGAATTAATCAAAATACACGGATACATACATGATTCAAACATGTTCAGAAAACATTCAGTTTGAAGACTGTTGATACCAAATTAACATCTTACACTGGTCCTGTAATCGATTTTTGACATCAATGTTAGATGTCAATTTGATGTCGTTTTGACATAGTTAGATTACATACATTGCAGGGATACAAAATCCAGTGTAAATTTGTAATCAAAATTTTCAGATTAATAAAACTTTTCTTATTTTAGAATACTTTTTGTGTTTTTATTCTGGTGGTCAAAAGGCCTTCAATGTATGGATGTCAAATAGACGTCAAGGTTTTGACATCAAAACGATTTGTAATTTTGACTATTTTTATGCTGTTTTCACATCAAGGTGCCTGCTGGGAAGTAACATTCTGGACATATTATGTTTGAAAAGAAGCAAAAAAACAACAACAACAACAACAACACAAATACGTAAGAAAAAAAAACAAGAAAACAAAATGCAAACAAATGCATAAAACAATCAAGAAAACAAACAAAAACATGCACAAAAACAAATACATAAGACAAAAAACAAACAAACAAATAAACAAAACAATAAAAACATTCCATTATCTATTTGTGCAATCGGTGTGATTAAGATATTAAAAGACTCTAGTATCAGGCAAGTTATACATTAATTGAGGTCAAACATTAATTATTGAAAGTGTACTGTACCTGAGGGGGTAATGCTGTCAAAATGTCAACCTACTATACCTCATTTACAGTGTACATTATCTTTCCAGACAGACCAGTCTATTATGTGACTATGTGGAAAAAATGTGGTGAATTGATTTGCAACTGTAATGTGGTCAACAAACCTGAAGCTACAATTTAACCTTGCAATTATAGAAAATAAATCAACAACCTGTAACACTCAATATTTATTTGGGAAACTAAAAGTACAGGTAATAGAAAAGGCAGTAAATAAAATAAGATTTTTTTTTTCTGAGAATTCATAACAGTTTTTATCTTTACCATGTACAGTTTGATAAATATAACATTGTGCATCTATCTATCTATCTATCTATCTATCTATCTATCTATCTATCTATCTATCTATCTATCTATCTATCTATCTATCTAT
>CAIGQV010019068.1:8902497-8927643 GCA_903798115.1 Danio jaintianensis | reverse complement strand
CACACACACACACACACACACACACACACACACACACACACACACGTACACGCATGCACATACACACACAAACACAAACACACGCACACACACCCATGCACGCACACGTACACGCATGCACATACACACACAAACACAAACACATGCACACACACCCATGCACGCACACACACACGCAAATAGTATAATCAGTAAATTTAAACAATGGACAACAGACAGCACTAATGGAAGCACACATTAGTATGCACACAGACTTTTGACGAACAAAAAAAGCAGAGCTTCACCGCAGAATATTTAAATAGTGAAAGATTCCTTGTGCATGCATGTAACCCTAATCCTTAATGGAAGAAACATCAAAGAGAAATAATAAACTACGGCCTATTTACACCATGAGTGTAAATAAATTCACAGTGAACACTATTTTAAAGTCAACTTCAAATAAAAAAATAGACCATTTGTGGATTTTCTAAATAATATCCCTCTTACCCTTCCATCCATAAATCCTTTTTGTATATGTAACAATCACATTATAAAAATACATTTTATCTGCCATAAACAGAACTACTGCCTTTTCAATAATCTGCTATTTATTTACACAACCTAATTTAACGTAGACAGGTTGATTTGTTTAAAAAGTTTGATTTGCTAACTTGAGCAGTTGAAGTGCTATTTTGGAGTGCATGATTATGTAAAAATAGTTAAATATAAATACATTTTTAATAAACTTTATAAAAACATGTATAATAAACTGAGATCTTTTAAGTCACTATGCTCAAACTGTGATTCTTACATGCTGTTTGTGTGAGCGAACATACAGAGAATGTGAAAATAATTATCTTTGGTCTCCTACTAGCAATTCTAGTCTCTTACTGTGATTCAAACTATTTATAAGTGTGTGCTATTAAATGAGAGATTTGTTATAATTGCAGCACAAACAGAAAACGCAGAGCTTAGAATCAAACAGGAGGAGTGAAATGTTACAATTCACCCCAGACCCTGTGAGACCCAATTTACACAGGGGTGAGTTGTAACATTTTATTGGATTTCTATTGAATATGGTAGTTTTTTTTTTATTCAGTATTATCACTACTTACAGTATAATAGTGATAGCCAGAGTTTGTCTATTCTCCTCAAGGGGGTGAAAACTCACCAGGTTATGAAGCAAATGTTCCAAGAGAGACTGATATGAAAATAACCCCTTTGCACAGTTTTCATAAAAAACAAAAGTTTAAATTAAAAAAAAAGTTGATTTATTTATTTGTTTATGACTCAATATAATGTTTAATGTTGTAATATTTTAGTCATTGAAGTTATTGAACATAGCACAATCGCCTCACAGCAAGAAGGTTGCTGGTTTGAGCCCTGGCTGGGTCAGTTGGCATTTTTGTGTGGAGTTTGCATGTTCTCCCCGTGTTCGAATGGGTTTCCTCCGGGTGCTCCGGTTTCCCCCACGAGTCCAAAAACATGCGGTATAGGTGAATTGGATAGGCTAAATTGTCCGTAGTGTATATGTGTGAATGAGTGTGTATGGATGTTTCCCAGTGATGGGTTGCAGCTGGAAAGGCATCCGCTGCGTAAAACATATGTTGGATAAGTTGGTGGTTCATTTCGATGTGGCTACCCCAGATTAATAAAGGACAAAGCCGAAAAGAAAATGAATGAAAACCTTGACAGGCCAAATCTATAATCATAGAGTTACCATTCCTCCTTTTATGTACATAGTGAATTCAGGTGAAACAGGGACACTTTTATTACTGAGATTAATGTAAAAATGTGTCCCAATTAATTTGAATTGTACAGTTTAACCTCCAAGCAGAGGTGTATACAGGATATGATCTGCTATTGATCCACAGTCTAACTGCATTGATTTTCTGCATTGTTACAAAGGTTGCGAGGGATTTTAAACCAATCGCATGGACAAAAGATGCAAAATAAAACCCAATTTCTGTATCTACTCACATGCTGTTTATATGTGCAAACATACAGAGAGTGTGAAAATACTTCTCTTTCGTCTCTTGGACACACAAACAGATGCATTTCATAATTATGTGAAAATAATCAGTCTTAAAGGGATAGTTCACCAAAAAGAAAATGTTCACTATTTACTCACCCTTAAGTGGTTCCAAACCTTTATGAGTTTATTTCTTCTAGAAAACATAAAAGAGGATATTCTGAAAAAAGCTGAAAACCTGTAACCTGATTTCCATACTAGGAAAAAACAAATACTATGGAATGGTTAAAGGTTTCCAGCTTTCTTCAAAATATCTTCTTTAACAAGTGAATCTTAATCTTCTTCTTTATCTTCTAATAACAGAAGAAACAAACTCAGAAAGGTCTTAAAAAATGTAAATTAAAAATGTAATGTAAATGATGTCAGTATTAAAAATTTTGGGTGAACTATCCCTAAGTGAATGCCTCCATTAATTTTAACTAGATATTTTGGAATTAATGCTGTCAGACTGTTTTAAAACAAAACAAATGTTAACATTTTCAAATCAGTATCTAAAGTCCAGAGGAACTGCAAATCTTCATGTATAGACCCCCCCCCCAAATAGCTTTATTTGTGCTATTTGTTTATTTGTTAATTATTAATTTTTTATCACTCATCTTTAATAATGTGTGCAATTTATGTAAAAAAATAATAAAAAATAGTTAATCAATAAAAATATACAAAATGAATTGTCTTTCAAGCATCTTTTCATTAAGCCATTCTTAACTGAGGCCTTTGAAATGCAAGCACTGCGTTGATAATTGAGCTGTTGAAATAAAATAAGCAGGTCAAAACAATTGTCGTAAAGACCCCGGTGATTTGGAGTTTACAGCTTCATAAGTAATTATCATTTTAATTAACACCTGATTTCTTTTCATTTTGAGCTGTGAATCAAAATGCATATCGACGCTGCAGCATGCATAAAGAAAACTTGGGAGAACTTTTCTGAACATGTTGGAGCCGCCCTAATTCATCATTTGCTCTTTAGTGGAAAAAACAAGCTGCTTCAAATGGTTGTTCTCCGAGCTGAATGAACCAATCAGAAAATTTGATTCGATATAGAACGTTGCTCGGTGACTGATAGAAACGCTACAAAGGCGTGAATCAATACTGAAATAAACGGCGAGAGATTTATACAGCTTTTATTACTCGGGCTTCTGAATCACACTTTGTTCCACTCATCTAAGTGTTCGCGTGTCTCTTTGATCTCTTTCTGCTTCTCTCAGAGCAGCAAGAGCTGTGAGTAAATTCAGTCCAACTTTGCCGCATACCTGCTCTTCAGATTGATTTAAAACCATAAGGGCTCGTCAAGTATTGCGGCTTAATAATGCAGATAATTCAGCGGGGACTGCAGGTCTGGAGACTGTTGCTTTTAAATGGGCTACTTAAAACGGCGTTTTATGAATAACAAATCCTCCAAATAATAAGCCTCCATCCCCTGTTATTCTTTATTTAAACCCCAAAGGTACATGTAAAATAAGAGCGCTATTTTCTAGTCAAAGTGTCTCAGACGTTGCATGCCACTAACAACCACCTTTTTATAACCTCTAAGATCCCCTGCTTAATAAAAGAGAAGGGAATAAAAAAAATGATAAAAATGAAAAATGAAAAGAAAGAAAGGTGCGGAGGTTTTGTCTTTGGTATTTGTAATTAGAAACATGGGTTAATGAACCAGGACGGCATCAGAAACACAGATTAACTCATTTAATGTCAGGTTATGAGGCCCCGGTGTTCGACAGCCATTTCCATAGAGTTTAGGTTGATAATAAACACATACACAGTGTAATAGAGTTCATTTAGCCTTCTGTAACTCAATCACGGCAGTAAGGCGAGACAAGCAAACTCATTATAGTAGCCCTCAGTGAGATCCATGGGTGGAAGTGGGCTGAGATGGATGACGAGGTTATCGGAGAAGGAAAGTCAGGGTTAAATGATGAAAGGAAATCTTAGTTCAGGCAAAAGTGAACATTTTGTTGTAGATTTTTTTAAACTTTATAACATTTCAAACTTGTTTGATGTTTATGGGACCACAGAAATAAGACTTTTAGCAGAATGTCTCAGCTGCACTTTTCCATTCAATAAAAGTGGATGAAGTCTATGATCATCAAGCTCAAAAAAATAAATGAAATAAAATACAAATAAATAAAGAAATAAATATAAACTCACTATCCTTTGGCTTAGTGCCTGATTTATCAAGGGTCACCACAGCAGAATGAACCGCCATATCACTACCCTTCTTCTTAGTCCTGCTATTCATTCATTTTCCTTTGGCTTAGTCCCTTATTCATCAGAGAGATATATATATATATGTCGGGATTAAATAAAAATTCATTTTGTAAAAAAAAAGTTAGTTGAATCACTTTTGATCATACATAAAGTGTCATGTTTGTGTCAATTGCAAAAATACAATATTTGTGTAAGTGTTTAAGCAGGAGTATGCATATTTTAGTGGGTTATTTATTATTAGTATAAGGTTATAGTAAGGTTTATAAGTTGAAGTATGTACATTAACAGTAGAACTACTAGGTAAAACCCAAATAACAGTATTACCTTGACTTTTCCTAAATGTGTCAATATTTCAATACGACTGTTATTTTATTAAAATGACAAAACACAAACAAAATAGTCCTGAGTATTTCTGTACCTTGAATGACCATAAAGGTCAAATTGACCGCATGCATTTCAGCATCTGCTACTTTTTACTGTGCCTTTCAAATTACATGCCTCTGTTGCCTAGCAACTTTCTGATAGCTAAAACAGAACTTTACTTAAGATATGTCTTTCAAACTTAAAAAAAACACATTTTCACTGCGATTAAAAAAATTGTTCTCCAATTTGCTGGACAATGTAAGGTATGCGCCTTTAGGGTCTGTCTAGTAGCTCGTACATAATTGTAGGCTATATTAAATATATATTTAATGACTGCTATGGCCATTGCAGTTGTTGTAGAATTCTGGTAGTTTCAGTGTTGATTTATATATGCAGATTTGTTTGTTTGTTTGTTTGTTATTTGTTCTGACTGGTTTTTTTTTTCAATAAAATGCAATAACTGCAATTACTTCTCTTTGATTCGATGGTCACCATTTGATCAAATGAAAATAGCTTCTTGAACATTCTGCCTTAAAAATTATCTTTTCACTTTCCATAGACAAAAGGAGGAAAGTCAAACTGATTATAAAACACACAAGACTGACTAAATCTCCATTTCTGGTTGAACTATTCCTTCAGTTCCCCTTTCCTCTGTTCATCTGAACCGAATGTGTCCTGAGGGGCATCTTTCTTCCCTCCTCATCCCAGTGTCTCCATCAATGGCGCATGATGAAAGACAAATGAAGGTTTGATCATCATTACTCAAAATCTCCTTTCACCCCCCCATCAACCCCCTCCCAGCGCAATAATAACCCTCCAGGAGCCCTTGATCCCTACCACTAGAAATCATAAGGGCAATTTCAGGGACAGCAGATCATAATTCAATTCCCCCTCATCTCGCCTGATGCCGAGGTCGATGCATTCAATTAGGTGATGACAAAAATTGCAGTCACTCAGAAGGGTAAGTCACATACCTCTGGAAATAAAATAAAATAAAAAAAATAAGCCAACATCTTCAACACTTCAATGGAAATGGCTAAAGAAGAAGGATTTGAGCTGTATGTGTTTATGGGTGAGCACTGGGTTCTTCAAACGTAACTGAAAAACATGTAAATGAGTGTTAGTAATAAATGTTGTCTGTAGGCGTGATGCCAACAAGGTCTCGTTTGGCTCGTGTGCAGCAGTTTGGCGTGGGGGGATTTCACTCACATGAATGAAGTGAATGTAGATGCTTCCAGTGGATAGACACCTGTTCTGCAATACTGTTACTGTAAATAAATCACAGCAGTCAAGGGTGGTAAGCTTGGCGATAATTAAATTTAGATGGTAACACAAGCGATACTGAATCAGATATTGAATCAAAGATTCGACATGAATTTTGGGAATGCACCTGAATAATGACAGTTTATCAGATGATGAAAGATCAAATAACGACTGAATTCAAATATGTAATTTTATTATATTTTATTAATCGTATACGTATAGTCCTGTATATTTGCTGTTGAGATATCAATTGCAGGTTTTGCTAACTAGCTATATAAATTAAAATAAAAAGTAGCTATAAACTTTAATTAAATTGCTTTTCTGCTGAATATGTGTGTGTGTGTGTGTGTGTGTGTGTGTGTGTGTGTGTGTGTGTGTGTGTGTGTGTGTGTGTGTGTGTGTGCGTGTGTGTGTGTGTGCGCGCGTGTGCGTGTGTGTAATTAATTTTGCATAACTCAATATTTAAGCTGAAAGGGGTTAAATCAGATAATTATGCATGCTAAACACTTAAAGTACACTATATGGGGAATAATAATAATAATAATAATAATAATAATAATAATAATAATAATAATAATAATAATAATAATAATGACAACAATATGGTATGAAATGTGGTGCCATTTGAAACGTTTCATTTTTTGTTACATACAGTGTAGCTTTTCTTAAGCATTACATTTTTATAAAGGCCCTTTTTGACTCAAATTTAAATAATTAAAAGAGTTTAATTTTAATCAACCATGCATTTAGATTCATAGTGATTAAGTCAAGTTATTAAATCCCTTACTGAGTATTCAAAAAACGTTTCAGACAAAGTAATTGCTAAATAATTTAAATGCAATTGCAATGATGTAATTAGTAATTAATTACTTTTTTAGTAACTTGCCCAACACTGACATAGGTAAATGTATTACAGCTGAAGGAGCAGAATTGACATAAAAAAAGAAGAAACCAGCTAAGCGAGACGGGTCGCGATGTGGCAATCATCGGTGACTCCATCGTTCGCCACGTCCGCGCTGCTTCCACTAAAGGTAACAATGTACGCACTCACTGCTTTCCCGGTGCTCGTGTTAAGGATGTTTCTGCTAAGGTTCCCGCTATCCTGAGCACTGGCGAGAGCATCGGAGCTGTCGTCCTCCATGTGGGGACGAACGACACTGGGCTGCGGCAGACGGAGATCCTGAAGAGGGACTTCAGGAGCCTGATCGAGACGGTTCGACGCACCTCGCCCGCCACGCAGATCATTGTTTCTGGACCGCTTCCTACCTACCGCCGAGGAAATGAAAGGTTCAGTAAACGTTTTGCTCTGAATGAATGGCTATTAACATGGTGTAAAGAACAGAAGTTGTTCTTTGCCAATAACTGGAATCTTTTCTGGGAGCGGCCTAGGTTTTTCCGTGCTGATGGGCTACACCCCAGCAATGCTGGAGCTGAACTCCTGTCGGACAACATCTCCAGGATGCTTCGTTCTATCTGACTAGTAAGTGAAAATTCACATTTTAGCCAAATAGACTCTTGCTCGTCCTGCTTAAATCACAGTAATGCATATCTGGCTAACCCCATAGAGACTGTGTCTGTTCCTCGTATTATTAGATCAGGAAATAAACTTACCGTGTGCTCTAGAATAAATCTATTAAGAATCAAAGCAGAAAAACTGCAAAAAAGTGAAAATACAAATTTTTTAAAGCTTGGTCTCCTAAACATCAGGTCACTAGCACCTAAAGCACTTATCATAAATGAAATAATAACAGACAACAATCTTAATGCACTCTGTCTCACTGAAACCTGGCTGAAACAAAATGACTATATTAGTTTAAATGAAGCAACTCCTTCAGGATTCTTATATAAGCATGAGGCTCGTCAGACTGGTCGTGGTGGTGGAGTTGCATCAATCTTTAGTGATATTCTTAATGTTAATCAGAGAAACGGACTTATGTTTAACTCTTTTGAAGTATTGGCGCTTAATGTTATGCTTCTGGATATTATGAAAAAACCTATATTATCTCTCGCTTTAATCACCATTTATAGACCCCCAGGACCCTATGTCAATTTTCTAAAAGAGTTTTCAGATTTTATTTCTGACCTACTAGTTAAAACTGATAAAATACTAATTGTAGGAGACTTTAACATCCACATAGATGACACTAACGATACATTAGGGCTCGTGTTTACAGATTCACTACAATCACTTGGGATAAAGCAAAACGTTGTTGGTCCAACCCATCGCTTAAAGCATACATTAGATCTAATTTTGTCTCATGGAATTGAGGTCATTGATGTAGACATTATACCACAAAGTGATGATATAACAGACCACTACCTCTTACTATATAAGCTGTGTTTACCTGAAATTAGCAGATCTGCACAGATATATCGCCCTGGTAGAACTATCGTCCTGTCCACTAAAGATGAATTCACAAATAACTTACCTGATCTTTCTCTATTTCTAAATGCACCCGCAAACGCAAATGACCTTGATGTAGTAATCAGCAGTATGGATGCTATCTTTACTAACACACTAAATACTGTGGCACCCATCAAATGTGTGTGAGAGACACACTCTCTCAGTTCAAAACTAGATTAAAGACCTATCTTTTTAGTAAAGCATACACTCAATGCATCGCATAACGGTAAGATGCATGAATGTGCTCTACGCAGGTGAGCTGGCTCGACATCACCTGTAGGACACACTCCTCAAACCAGACATTGTGTTTGAAACTCTCATATGCTTTACATGTTTGTTTCTATGTTTGTTTATTTAACTGCTATTTTCATCTATAACACTCCATTTTTACATCTCGTTTAAATACACTATGAACAGCAGCTACACAAATTATTTTCTTTATTCTGTATTTCCACCTGGGGATACTCAATCCGAGGTCCCTAGAGACTATCAAGACCTGTGAAGAGATGATCCCAAGGTATCCATAATCCTGGACCAGGTCGTATCCCGAGCTGATGCTGTGGTCGACATGGAGAAATGTAGTGCATGAGACTGATTCCTGAATGACCACTGTGATAAACGAGTCCCCACATTGATCCTGCGGGCCAACCTGACCGCCTGCCGGTGCCCTACTCACACCTGCAGCTTCTCCACGATGGACGTCCAGCTTCTTCAGCCTCCAGCGCCTAGACTGCAGCTCTGAACAGGAAGTTTGGCCAGATGAAAAATAGTCGTGCCTAACAGAGCCTAGTTTCTCTCGAGGTTTTTTTTTTTCCTCACTTCGTCAATTGGTGAAGTTTTTTTTTCCTCGCCACTGTCGCCACTGGCTTACTCAGATCGGGACTTGTGGAGCTGTGCTTCGGTGGATTTGCCCTACAGTGTTTGAACTTTCAGCAGTGAAATTTAAACCACACTGGCCTAAACTAAACTGAACTTCAACTCTGAAATCTGGACTTTACTAGAACTATGTTAAGCTGCTTTGACACAATCTACATTGCGAAAAGCGCTATATAAATAAACTTGACTTGACTTGACTAAGATTTTGCGATCATTAAAATAAATAAAAAAGGTTCTGTATAATTACAATGTGTGTATAAATACAGTGTGTGCTGTATTACAATGTAATCACTGTAATGTGATTTCACGTGAGTTCATTCATCAATATCGACATTTTCTCTTCCATGGCATTATGGGATAGTAAAATGTCCATCAGATCTACACTTTAAAATCTCAGCAGGCTTAGTATGTCTTCTGAGGTCTGGCTTATATATACTAGTCAAAAAAATAAAGGGAACACTTGGAGTTACATTGCGTTGTTTAAGTGTTCCCTTTATGTATGGAAATTGGCCCATTTGGTTGCAGGGAACAGTATGTTTGTGATCATTACAATTGCCATAAAGATGACAAGATCACAGTGGCCTCAAAAATGGCTCGGGGGCCTGTTTTTTTTTTTTTACTGTATAGTGTTCATTAAATACTAGCAGGTAGCGGCTCTTGATTACACAAGTCATTTACATCACTTTCTTCTTCTGAGCTTAAATAATTAAGTAGCTGTGGTTACACAGACAGATGAGGCTAGAAAGCAGGGCAAACCAAAAAATGGCAAAGCAGTATCATCTATTTATACAATCCCCATGTCAGGACGGTGGTGGGAATGATCAAAGGCTATACATAACTTCCTTCTGGACGTGAGAATCCAACAGAGATTTGAAACTGCACCATTTCTAAAGACAGAGCAGTCATGGAGTTCGCTGAGCTCTAAAATTTGAGAAGCTCACTTTTTTATGTCAAGAACAAAAGCAAGAGGAAGCTGATTTAAATAAGGATATTAAACACACTGAAAGTGTCAGTCTGTAGCATATGGCAGCATCATGCTGGGCTGCTATTAAGCTTCTGATCTTTCTACCTGAGGCTAAGATATTCTAATGGACCAAAAACTTCTAAGGATTTTATGATGCCATTAGATCCCTTTTCCCCCCTCTGATAATTTAAGGGGATATATATTATAAGTAATTATCTGCTAATCAGAAACCAAAAGTATGCTAATACATTGTAAAACATATCTGTAAATTAGCAGTTTTTAGTTTTTTTATGATTCATGTTTATTTATTTATTTATTTTCCCCCATTTATTTATGCTTTTGAATTGTATTATGGGACCTTGACCTTTCTTCCAACAACTTTTAACCTTGAAAATTTGAAAAAGTGACTTTTAATAATATTTTTAATAGTTTAAAGTGATATATTGTCTGGTTTGGTGTTGTATATTACAGTACAAAAATCTTGTAATAAACTGAACGTACATTTTCTGTTATTTTACAGACTTATATTATTTCTCATACATTATATTATTTCAAACTGCTAAAATGTCAATAAAAGTCACTCTAGAGTTCATTTTTCAACATCAAAAGTCGACAGAGCAGAGACCAAGGTCCCATAATGCAATTCATAACCGTAAATAAACAGAAAACACTTAAAAATACGAAAATGGTTTAACAGCTGTATTTTTGTAGATCTTTAAACAATTTACACAAAAATTCAATCAATCAATCAATCAATCAATCAATTAAATCATGTTTTTATATATATATGATTTTAATCTATTTGTGTCTTTAAAACTATCCAGCAAAGGGTCATTACTCATTCACTAACTCTCAATCACTTTTGGCTTATTGCCTTCTTTAGGGGTTGCCACAGCTGAATAAACCACCTACCACTCATATTTTACCGGCAGATTCCTATCCTGCCACAACCCAGCCTTGAGAGTGCTGGAAACTGGAGCACCCAGAGGAAACCCGGAGGTGAACATGGAGAGAAAATGAAAACTCAGCACAGAAAGACCTCATGACCAAGCCAGGACTCAAACCTGGGATCTTTTTGCTGTGAAGGAATAGTACTACCGAATGAGCTACCATGCCATCCAGCGGCACATTAAAAGTTAGTTCACTCAAAAATGTACTTTTTTTGTGAATAGCCTTGACCAACAATCACTAAGTCTGTGATCAGTCCATCTATACCAAAACAGAATACAAGTATTTCCAAATTAAAACATGTTTTTTTGCATTTTCAAAATGCTCAATTTTCATGGGTTAAAGATATCAGAGTAGTTTGGACACCAGCCATAACCGTAACAAATCCTGTATGTTTTAAAACTAAAATGCAATAGTGTAAATCCACAGTGAGTTCTCCAAGAGGTGCACCAACAAACTGGTGGTTTGGTTCCTGATTTAAACTGTGTTTTATTTAATGAATCTGTGACTAATTTATAGTTACTCCCTTGCTTTATTTCCTTCTAGATTAATTCATGGTCATTTATTTGTTTTGTTCTTAAATTAGCAACCATTTTACTAACGAATCAGTTGAATTATTCATACAGTGACTCATTCATGAAGTGAGTTGCATATTTTGTTTGTAAATGAATTCATGTTTTGAGTTAACATGTAGAATGAATGATTTGCTGACTCATTCATAGTTGGTGCATTGCAAATGGCATATCAGGATAACAGGGAACTCAAGCAAACTAAACGTCCTGGTTACGTCCGTAACCCACGTTCCCCGAATAAGGGAACGGAGACGTGCGTCTGTTAACAGACTATGGGAGTACGTCAGACGACCAATCACTCTGAAGAGTAAGAAAACGGGCCAATGAAATGCCAAATTGCATTGGCAGAGCTCTGCTCCACAGCTGGCAGCAATGAGCTATCAGCGCTATATAAGCTGCACGCTGTGGAGTGAGCCTCAGAATTTGCCTGCTGAAGAGCCGATCACTCAGCTAATCAGCTGGACACTCAGCTGCTGTGGCAGTGGAGACGCACGTCTCCGTTCCCTTATTCGGGGAACGTGGGTTACGGACGTAACCAGGACGTTCCCCTTCATACGGGAACTTCAACGTGCGTCTGTTAACAGACTATGGGAGACTGTATGGAAAACGCCACAGCAGCTAAGCCCGTCACGCTCCTGATGTGAAGTTTGCCAAGCATAGCGTGGGCGCACAAGCATCACCAAGAGCGCAACCTTCCAACGTCCCCTAGGCCCTTAATTACCATTACATGGGAATAATTACAATTTAGATCGGGGGTCGTAAATGTGCTTTTACCTAGCTAATATAGTCTAGGGATTTTAGAAATACGACAGTACGTTGGGAAAGCGTGCCAGTCCCCGAAGGGGGAGGACGCTGCGGAGGCCACCTGCTACCCAAGAGGGGAGACTTGTTGGCAATAAGGACATATGGACTAGCCCTATGGAGGGGGAGTGCTACATATGATAAGCTGGTTAGCGGGTAGGGAAGACACGGGTCCGCCTGGTCAGGGGGAACAGTCCGTGGCTGAATAAGCATATGGGATCGCCATCGGGGACCGCGCATAGCTGGCACCGAACCTCAGCATGTGGGTAGACCAAGAGTGGGCATACTAGACATCACACTGAGCCAGGCACCCGGCTCCTCCGCTGAGTCGGGTGCTGGGGGCCTCGGAGGAATTCTCTAGGGTTCGCCAAGCGGGAAACTTACTAGCAGAATAGAAAAGGCGCACGTATCTCCGGGTTAGGGAGCAAGGCGCAGCAAGCGTTTTTGACACCGAGTTTAATTTCGTCCCGATTGACCGGAGTGACCCAGTAATCGGGAGGAAACCGACTCCACTCGAGGATTATAAAATCTCGTGAATGTGTTAGGTGTCGCCCAGCCCGCAGCTCTGCATAATCTGTTAAGAGGCGCTGCGTACTCACGCCGAAAAGGAGGCACCGCTTTTTTTTTTTTTTTTTCTTTTTTAAAGTGTGCTCTCTCTCCCGGGGGACACAGCTTGCCCTGGCACATAAGGCGAGGGCAATGGCATAACTATAAAATGGACCAACCTCTGCTTTGATACGGCACTTCCCTTCTGCCGATCATAACAGAAAAGAGCTGCTTAAAGACGTATGCTCTACGTGTCACATTAAGCGCAGTGCGCGGACATACAATAAAAGGGCTGGGTCTGCCTCCTCCGCAGACAGCGCTTGCAGGCTCACTACCACTTTTAATATAAAAAAGGGGTGGTAGGAACCTTGGCACAAGCTGAACCGGGGTCTCAGGTAAACGTGAGAGTAGGCCGGTCCATATTCCTGGCACGATTCGCTGACCGAAAATGCCACAGGAATCCTAACCCTCCTGCTGATACCAACGCGACCAGCAGAGCTGCCTTCATGGACAGAAAACTTATAGATACTGAGTCGAGTGGCTCAACGGACCTAATCATAACCGCTGGGGCTAGAGAGATCCCGAGAGGGCAAAAGAGGGGGGCGGGGATGGAATTAACCATCTCGCGCCACGCACCTCTGAGGAACCGGCTGATAAGGTTATGCTTTCCCAGCGCGCTACCATCCGCCGCCACAGAGAGCGGGGATGGCAGCATGCCAAACCTTCAGTCTGGAGGGTGACAGCCTGCGCTCCAGTTATCCTAAAGGAAGAAAACACAACACTAATCTGGCATGTCCGGGGTTCTTCTCAGAGAGAACACAACTAATAGACAACTAATAGACTCCACTACAGGACATAGGCTTGCCTATACAGGGTGCTCTAGCCTGAGTGACGGTGTTAACCATCTCTGATAGGTCTCCTAAGTCTACCGCGCTCTGTCTAGAAACCCTCAGTGAGGGTTCCAGAACGCTGCGCGGGTGCCAGAGGGTGCCCGTCCCAGAAAAAGGAGTACTTCTTCCGGGGAATTCGTCAGGGAGGGCCATCACGAGGAGTGTGAGTCTGGAACTCGGGTCCGGTTGGGCCAAGGAGGCGCAACGAGCGAGACCCGCACCTCGTCTCCCCGACCTTGCACAGAGTCTGCGCGCGCAGACTCACTGGGGAAAACACATATTGCGTAAACCCGGGGCCAGCTGAGAGCCAGCGCATCCATGCAGAGCAGGGAAAGCAGCTGGCGAAGGGCCGCTCGGGAGAAGCGGCAGGATGTCCTGGGCCTCTCTGAAGCGTGCCGATAACGGCTGGACTGCGGGGTGGAGTCTCCATTCTCCCAGAAACGTAACTGTCGTGAGAGCATGTAAGCTGGCACGGTAAAGCTCGTATGGGATATGAACGGCGCGCAGCCATTAAGCCGCATGACTCCGGAGGAGCAGATGGCGAGCGAGCTGAGACATGCGGCGGTAGCGCACATCAGCCAAACGGCTGACGTGCGCTATCGCAGCTATGCTGGCCGTCCTAACCAACACATGTGCCCCCTCCCGTACCAGTAGGAACCGGCGGAGAGGGAGAACACTGCCAACAACTCCAGGCAATTGAATGCCAACGCAACCAAAGTCCGATTTACAAACCTGCGGCTGCATGCTCGAAATACACAGCCCACCAGCCCGTACTGGAAGCATCCGTCAGAATGACAGCATGACTGGACACTTGTTCTAAGGGCACTCAGGCCCGTAGAAGGCAAGGTCCATCCAGGGGCTGAAGGTGCGGAGACACAGCGTAGTGATGGACACCCGGTGCGTCTCCGCGCGCCATGCCCATCTGGGGACCCGATCGCGAAGCCAGCGCTGAAGTGGTCTCATATGAACAATTGAGCGGCGTGATAGCGGCTACAAAATGTCATATGCCCCAGGAGCCTCTGAAAAACTTCAGTGAAACCACTATAACTGCCGAATTAAACGGACAGGGCAGCACTACCCCAGCGCGCTAAAAGCGCACCGTGATGGAGACCGGGTCCAGCTCCAACCCGAGATGAGAGAAGCTCTGCCCGGGGGAGAGCTTGCCCATTCTCGGTTGACCTGAAACCCCAACAGGCCGAGGTGCCAGAGCACCAGGTCCCTATGCATAATCGACTAATTCAAGGTCTGAAAAAATTAACCCAGTCAAAGAATAATCAAAAATGCAGATGCGCGTGCGTCAAAGAGACACAGGGCATCCTCCACGCATGGAACAGGGAGAGCCCGAAGGGGAGGACCATTTACTGCCATGCTCGGGCCCCGTCGCACTTTAGGAGGGAGAGAGCGAGACATGGAGTGAGCGTCCTTCAAGTCTATAGCTGCAACCAATCCCGCGGACGGACGCACTGGGGGATGCGTTTCTGCATGAGCACCCTGATCAGCATCCTGAACGGATGACAGATCAAAATGCGCAGATAGGATTAGTATAACCCATCGCTCTTCTTCGGCACGATGAAGTACGGGCTGTAAAACCCACACTTCATCTCGGCTGGAGGGACCTGCTCGATTGCATCCTTCGCCAGGAGGACAGCAATCTCCTCTCGCAAGACAGGGGCGCTCTCGGGGGAAACCCTCGTAGTATGAACACCCGTGAACCTGGGAGGGCGGATAGCGAATTGAATCGCATAGCCGAGTCTGATCGTCCGCATGAGCCACCGCGACGGGCTGGGTAGCGCTAACCAGGCTGGCAGAGCCCGCGCTAATGGCACCATCGGACTGATCAATGACATGCCAACGGAGGGGCAGCTCGGGAGGGGAGTGCTCACCCCGGGAAGCAGAGCGGCCCGAGGAAGAGCTGAAAATAAGAGAGAGTCTCTTACCTTCCTCCCAGGATCCCGCGGAGAGGCTGGAGGTGCGAGAAAGGAGATCATCCTCTGGCGCCCTCAAAGCCTGTGGCGAAGTGCACCAAAGCTGAGAGCTGGAAGGCAGTGCGTCCCATGCTGGCAGCAATTGGGTTTCCACACCCAGAGGGAGGAAAAGCCGCTCTTTTCGGATCGCTACATTCGTTCGCGCGGGAGCCCCAGCCCTCCACTGGGGAAAGAACGGTTCTCCTCCTCTCCAAGTGGCCCGCCTTAGGTTCGCTTCGCGGTCCGATTACCGGACTTTATGGCGATCTATGACGGGAGCGTCAACTTCCCGCGGCGAGGCTCGGCGCGTTCACTAGCCAGTGTAACAGGCTGTGACGGCGGAGCATTTTGGAGCAGCGGGAAGAGCGCTCTCGGCGAAGAACAGCCAGCGCGGACGGGTCCGGTGGGGGAGCAGTTTTCCGAGCCCACCAGGAGATGACCTGCTCCATCGCGCACGGCTGATCTCTCACCACCGAGGACTCCTGGGTAAAGTCCCCGACAGTGTCGCCGAGTAGGCCTGCCTGGGATATGGGCACACCAAGAAAGCGTACTTTGTCGGTGCGGCGCATATCTGCCAGGGTAAGCCAAGGGTGGCATTTCCGGACCACTGTGTGGCCATCGTCCTCCCCAGGGCACGGGCGGCCGACTTGAAGGTCATGAGAGCATAGTCGACCACCGTGCGGTGCTTACGCATAAGCCTGGGGAAGAACCGCCCCTGTGCAGCACAGCAGGTGCTGTGGTGCAGGGCAGAAGCGGCATGGCCCGCAACGGTGTGGGCTCTGGCCATGAGAGACACAGAAAACCCACCCGCCTTGGACTGGGGTCTCAGCTTACCCCCCCAGGTGGCGGCCAACCACCTGAGGAATAGCTTCATACCCACTGGCCGCCTCGCCATCAGGGGAGGTGAAGGCGGAAGCGCACGAGGACCGGGCAGAGAAAAACGCCCTCTATGCCAGCGTGCGCTCGCTGTGCGCCCCTGGGAAGAAGTGGACGGGAGCTGGAAGATTCATCTTACATCAGCTCGCACGCCACACCTCTAGTCGGTCCGGCGGTGAGACTGGGGGACAAGCCATCTCCAGCCACACCGCCGAAGCAGCCCAGGAAGCGCAGCCATCATGTCTGATTCGAGAACCGTGACTACGCATTGCACCCCGTAGGATGGAAGCGAGCCCGGTCTGTCATCTGAGCATGACAGCTCGCCCTCCGATGTCGCGATGGACATCTGATCTCCGGTGTCATCAAGCGGAAGCGCGGGCATCCCGGGGGATGAACCGCACCACCACTCGAAGCTTGGATGGAGCGTGCTGTGGAGGAGTGGGGGGTCCGCGGGCCCGGAGGCGACGGATAAGCCCCCACTGTAATCCTCAGATCTGCCCACGTGCTAACCGCTTTTACGGGGAGCAACGGGGGTGGCTTGGAAGCCGCGATCTCAGCTGTGCAACAGCCATGCTCTCACAGTGAGAGCATGAGCTGTCCGCGAGCACCGCATCGACATGCTGGACCCCCAGACGTGTGATGCGATACCCGTGCCCATCATCCGGAGATAGGAACCACCGCATCCAGAAACGCACAGTCAGAACAGCGTCTTGAAAAAGACGTGTTGTTTGACTGTGTTGCTCTCTTAGGGAATCTGCTCTTTTAGTGTGAAACTGTTCTTTTGTGAACACCAGCGAAACGCCCAGGGGACAGGAAGCCCAGATCAACTGCCGCTGTCGCGTCATCTCCCGCATCGGTGAGTAAACTGGTTTCAGTCTTGAAATCAGGTTGGCAGATGTCTTCAGTGTCTTCAGTCTCGTGAGAGGGTCTGAAGCAAATAAATTCTGAGGCTCACTCCACAGCGTGCAGCTTATATAGCGCTGATAGCTCATTGCTGCCAGCTGTGGAGCAGAGCTCTGCCAATGCAATTTGGCATTTCATTGGCCCGTTTTCTTACTCTTCAGAGTGATTGGTCGTCTGACGTACTCCTATAGTCTGTTAACAGACACACGTTGAAGTTCCCGTATGAAGGGGATGTTTCTATACTCATAGAAAGAACATTTTCCTCTACATTTAAACCTTTCACACTCACTTTACCGCATAATCTGTAGAATGATAAACCATACGTTTAAAATGATATGAGACACATCCAAAGCTAAATGAGCCATGAAGTGTTTTTAAATTGAGTCCTTTAATATATGTGCAAATGGATCTGATTTATGTGAGATTGGGTGAAACATGCTATACACATTATACTGAGTTGGAAGTTCTAGAGCTGCACTGATTAGTAGATTATATTAGTGGCCAATATTACAATTATTGCTGGTTCTCTGAGAAATTGCTTTTGTTTCACTATTATATGTCACTTTAAATGTACCTGCTGAATGTATTTATGTACACACAAATGAAAGCATTATCCAATTACTCTAAATATTTCCTAAAACAAATATCCAACGACAAGAGGATGTGAAGCAGAAATGTGTGAATGTCTCGCTAAATGGAATTGTGTTCCAATTTTACCAAAAATCTGCTGAGCTTTTATGCGGGCTCATATTCTGTGTGGGCCTGAGCATAAATTAGTTTTGTATCTGACAATGATAAACAATCCAGAAAATAGAAGTCTGTCTGAAGCCTAAAAAAGCCTTCCCACCCCTGTTAGAAGGGAAATGTTAAAAGCCGCATTGGTGAGAATGTAATCTGAAAGAATGGTGTATGATAAAGTCATTTATATTACAATGACAGTGTCAGAATTGTGAAGATGGAATGGCAGAGACAAAGTAAAAGCAACTTTCAATCTCAAAGCACTCAGAAGAGCAAAACTTCTGAAAATATTCTGCCCTTGAGCTTGCGTGCTGCTTTTTGATCTGATTTTTAAGTACCTTTGTTGCTATAAATGAACCAAGCAACCAGAACAAACATGAAGAGAATAACTTCTTCAACCCAACAACCAGAATTTGTGATTAAAAGTGTCTGCTGAACAGAAACAGAACAAGATGGCTGACTTGAAAAAGTTCACAGCTTTTTATATGCAATAAACTATTCTCATTTTGAACCTCTTAGTACCTGTATATTGAAAAGATATATATATTATGAAAGAAGGCAATTTTACAATGGGAATTTAGGGAAACAAAGGGAAAGGGTTGCCCTTTTAACCTCTTTAGACCAGAATTATGTTCCAAGTTTCTGAAAAATGTAAAAGTATGTTTTCAGAGTTCTTGAGGCTCCTATCAATGAGACCAATTTATAATAATAAAAATTCAACACCCTTTAAGTACATATATTGTTTGTCCATTTCAATGGACATCAGGTCAGAACAGTTGTACTTCCCGAACATTATACCAACATAAAATACAACAAAAAAAGCATACATCTTGAAATTTATTTTCAAAATCACAAACATTAACATTGTAACATTTTGACTTTAATTTTGAGGTTGTTGTTATATAGATTGCACCTTCTTTATAACAAACTTTATCTTCATCTTCCTCAACACTCCACATCTGAGATATTTCCATCTGCTAAATGCTCAAAAACTTCAAGATCTGTATATTCTGTATATGAAATTGTTTCAGCAATGAATTAGTACATCGATACAGTTTTTATATATATATAAAAGTTTAATCAGCATTACTGGAGATTTAATTTCAGTAACAGATCTTGAACCCATTGTACATCCTAATAGACAGACATATTTGAAAAAATCCTGATCTAAAGCTTGCAATGTTACAAAAGATTTTAAACGTTAATTAGTAATTAATAAAAAGTTAACTATTAAATTTGGCAAACATATCAATAAATCTGGGCGACGCGGTGGCGCAGTGGGTAGCACGTTCGCCTCACAGCAAGAAGGTCGCTGGTTCGAGCCTCGGCTGGGTCAGTTGGCATTTCTGTGTGGAGTTTGCATGTTCTCCCCGTGTTGGCGTGGGTTTCCTCCGGGTGCTCCGGTTTCCCCCACAAGTCCAAAGACATGCGGTATAGGTGAATTGGGTAAGCTAAAATTGTCCGTAGTGTATGTGTGTGAATGAGTGTGTATGAATGTTTCCCAGTGATGGGTTGCAGCTGGAAGGGCATCCGCTGCGTAAAACATATGCTGGATAAGTTGGCGTTTCATCCCGCTGTGGCGACCCCAGATTAATAAAGGGACTAAGCCGAAAAGAAAATAAATGAATGAATGAATATCAATGAATCTGAATAAAAATCATTGTAAATGTGGCTTACGTCTGTGTTTGGAGTGAAGTGATGCCATGCTGCTTTTCAGCGTAGTGGATTTTTTTTCAAATTACAACATGCCGAGCCTTACCGCCATTTGATTGGATGACAATCATCCACTCTCATGGACTGGAGGCTTTAAATTAGATGAAATGCTCAGCAGAAACCACAAAAAACATGGGCTGACATGTGATGTCCATTGTGATGGACACAGGGTCTGAAGGGGTTAATGGGACAGGACACACTAAAAAAAAAATGAATCATTGGATTTACTCAAATTTTTTTAAGGTAAGTAGTTGCAAACAATTTATATGGACAGAATTTAAACAAGCAAATTAAGTTTTAAGCACTTTACTAAATGTAATTTCTTTGTTTAAATTCAGCCCATATAAATGGTTTGCAATCACTTACCTTAAAAGAATTTAGTAAATCCAATGAATCGTTTATTTTTTTTATTGCAGTGGAGATTATAGACAGGAAAGTGGGAGCAGAAAAAAGGGGGAAGGATCGGCTGGAAATCAAATTTGGGTTGCTGTGTCGATGTACATTCTTAACTTAAATTGTTACTGACAGGAAAACACACATATTCTTACAAATGCCTCTTTCTACTAGTGTTCACTACTAGTGTTCAAAAACAACTTTACTGTGAGTGAATCGAGGCCCTTAGCAAGAGGTTTTAACTCCAAAACAAACACCAAATAAACTTAATTTTGGCCTGATGTTGTTTGAGATGACACTGTACCAGTTCTTGAGATCAAATTTACTGTAAATTCCCTAAATTCTGAAGCTACTGCTTACTTCTATTTTAAGTTATTCTAAAATTATTGAAATAGTTTCTATGCATATTACATGAGTTACATATACTGTCAAGCAAACTTTCCAATTTCACTGACTTTGCAATATAGTGAGCCATCCTAAAGTAACTAAAACTCTTA
This sequence comes from Danio jaintianensis, assembly GCA_903798115.1. Classification (NCBI taxonomy): domain Eukaryota; kingdom Metazoa; phylum Chordata; class Actinopteri; order Cypriniformes; family Danionidae; genus Danio; species Danio jaintianensis. Next base: position 8,906,716 of record CAIGQV010019068.1, on the reverse strand, counting down.
GACAACAGGTTATCCAGATGAAGGCCAAATGAAAAATCTATCACACAGAGCAAAGAGAAGTTGGTCAATTTAAATTCTGTGTTAAATCAAAATTCACAATGTTTATTTTCCTAGCGCACATTATTATGTTTTAGGTGGACAGTAATCCACTTTGTTTTGATATTCTTCAATCAAAATTCTGACCATATGCGGTCCTTCTTTTTTGACATATGTTTATTCTTAACCACACCCCTCTTACTATTCGTTTGCTATGAGAGATTGATGTGCAAAAAGAAAGCCACACCCTCTACTTAATATTCCACTTCAGTTAGAAGTACATCAACATACTGAAATAAAAGTATCAGCAACTTATGGTTCATGTGGAATTTAAGTGATTTAAATGTGATTTCTACTTTGCAATGTCACTAATCATCAGAAATAATCAAAATGGAGTTTTCTCGTCCATGTTTTCTGTAGCAGGAGTTGTGCTTTTTTAACAGCATGCCAGAGGAAATTTAAACGTTTATCAGAAGCTGCTTCTTCAACATATGTGGTTCTTTCTTTGCATCCATTGACCAATCAGGCAGCAATTTTCATGCAGGGCAATTTGCCTCATGCCACACAGCAAAATGGGTAAGTTACTTGAAAACATTAAAGGGCACCTAGTTTACCCATTTTTCCAGATTTAATAAAAGTCTTTTGTGTCTCCAGATTGTGTCTGTAAAGTTTCAGCTCAAAACAGCCATCAGATTATTTACTATACCTTTCAGAAGTTTGTAATGTTTAGCTCTGAGCATCTTGTAGCTGTTTTTGTGGACTGTGCCTTTAATGCTAGTCCTCCCCACCCACTGTTGCCACGTGCCTGTCAGTGTGCCTTAATCTCCGCCCTCGCCTGCCTCAGATAACAGACAGACATGAAGGAAGCAGATCTCACGTAACGTTTGTGAGAAATATTACAGTAAGAACTTTCCCAATGATTATTTGATGTATTTGTTGTGGAGTTGCAACGATGAGTCACACACAATGTCGTTACAAAGTTTACGCACACACACACAGATACATACACACACACACACAGATACATACACACACACACACACGCACGCGCACACACACACACATACACAGCGGACACACACGCCTATTTAGCTTTGCACTGTTTTTGCACTGCAAATGTGACAGGATACACATTAATATCCACTGCTGTATGGATATCCGTTATGTTAATGTACAAAATAAACTGAAATAAATTTAACTGAAACGTGTTAAACTTGTAAAACTCACTCTTGATCACATTTGATGATGATTGATGATCCTAACGAACTGAACAGATCCTTTATTCCCAGTTGCTTTGTGCACGTCCTGTCTTGTTGATATGATCATACACGTTACTATGGAGACATGTTAATACCCAGCTGTCAATCAATTCGGTGGGCGGGGAAACCGCACTCCTACATCAAGTTGCAGTCTGCCTCAAAATGGGAGGGATTTGGATGCTATTTTAACATCAGGAAATAAAAAAAAAAAAAGACTTATTGTCTTTATATCACCCCAATATGACTGTGGACCAGTGGTGGAAAGAGTACTGAAAAATCATACTTAGGTAAAAGTACCATTACTTGTCTAAAAATATAGTGCAAGTAGAGTAAAAGTATCTCTTGTAAATATTACTCGAAGTGTGAGTAACAAGTAGACCTTTCAAAAGTACTCAAGGGTAGTGAGTAGTGAGTATTACGCTGTAAAAAGCTGATGCATTTACATGTAATTTGTGGATGTGTGTAAACGTAACATTCTGTAGTGCATTTAGTTATTGCCCAGCAGGCACACAACGTCATAAGATGTTAATATTAGGTTAGATTTAGGTCGAGATGTCAGGTGACCAAAATTCAATGTCTAGCCAGCATCTAAGGACAACGTTATTTTGATGTCCAATAACAACGTCAAATGAAATTGATATTTGGTTGATTTTAGGTTTTGTTGGAAAGTGACAAAAATCCAAAGTGGAACCAACATCTTATACCAACGTCATATTGACGTCAAATACTGACATTTATTCGTCAGTATGGCAACCAAAATCCAATGTCTGATAGACGTCATAGTGGTTACATCCACACAACGCCAAGCTGTAACATCATTAGACGTTGATATTTGGTTGATTTTAGGTTGGGCGTTGGACATTGACGTCGGCCTGACATTGAGTTCTGACGTCAACTCGATTTTTATTTCCAAACAAAATGCAACGTCCCGATGACGTTGGGGTACAACGTCAATCTGGCGTCATGTTGACGTCTTTTACCTGCTGGGTGTTTAAGGCCATTTCAGTCATCATACAGTAAACATCTGTCATTTTCTCATCAATGACATGCATCTAAACAGTCTCTGGGTCAATGCGTGTAAAGATTTTGGACATCTTCTTGGACACTTTTAATGCTTCCAAACAGTTTGCTGCAATTATAAAGCGCACATGTCTTGAGGTAGTTCATTATGATGTGATTTATCTTCTATGTGCTGATTTTTTCCTAATCCCCATAGACAAGAAAAAATTAAGTAGTGACTGCAGGTTGAAGGAAAGTAGTGGAGCAAAAGTACCGATACAGCACTAAAAATGTACTCAAGGGAAGGTAAAAGTACACATTTTTAAAACTACTTAATAAATTACAATTCCTGAGAAAATCTACTTAATTACAGTAGTTTGAGTATTTGTAATTTGTTACTTTACACCACTGCTGCACACTCCTACACACAGTTCTGTCCAAACAGCTTAAAAAAGATGATTTTCATCATAGGTGCACTTTAAAATAATGAAATGGCCAGGACAGAGTCCTACATAGTACATTCACAACCTAAATGTGAATTGAACAATGAAGACAGCATTACAAAAAGGGTTTATAAACTGCCTTCTGATAGAAGATGCTTGTTTGATCTTCACTGTATATTGGGAGCTTAAAGTAATGTTCCAGAAGGACTAGGTATATTGAGGTTAACATATACTGTAGCTTTCTCTGAATATTATAAACCTCCATGGTGTTAAAGAGCACCTGAGGGTTTCAGTTCAGCATTATCAGATTCAGTTTTTCCACAAAGAGCAATCAAAATATGGATCAAAATCTCCCTCCACACCAAAAAAGATGAGTTTTTGTGAGTATGCTGTTTTTTTTTTTCTTAAATGGATAATGATTTTCATTGAAATAAATGGAAATCATCCTTGAAATATTTTCGAAAGGAAGAAACTTTCGCATCCCTTTGGATTCAACCCCCTCAGCATAATCCAAGTAAATAAGTTCTTGTGGGGACCGCAATACTCGGAGATAGGCCTGGAAAATAATATTTGATGGATGCATCAATATTTTGTTGACCTTATAATATCTAATCAAATTTTATTTCTGTAGGGAGAAAGAAGATAGAATTGGCATCTGAAATGTCTGAAGTCATAAACTTTAATGATTCATACCTCCTGTTTATCAGCCTGTTTTTACTGAAGATGGGAGAATATGGATAGTTAGGCAGATGAAAATGTTAGTGTGACATTTTTACAGAGAAAAGTCAGCATTTTAGTGGACTAATGTGAGATTTTATTTTAGCTTTAATAGTCTTATTCACACCCTGCACATTTGTTGATTTTGTTAAAAATCATTAATGAGACAGTCAATCAATGCTTTTTACTTACTGTGATTAAATGATAGAGTGAAAAGAGAAAAGAAAATAAATTAAAAGAAAAGAAGAATCTGGAATTCCAGGCATGTCCTCGTGACTCTGTGATTCATCCAGATGTGTGCTTTATCCGTAAACATAAAGCAGACACTCGGACAAATATTAGTGAGTATTCATCTGATTTTTCCTTTGGGATCACTGATGTTCTTACAGTATAATGCAATTAATCATTCTAAATTACAATCTGAATTACATTCTATTACATTAAATAAATGGCGGCAGTTGAATGGCTCTGATGGGGCAGTGTGGCCCTTGGCTAGACACATTGTTTCAGGTGATTGCCTGCCTAATCTGATTTAATATGCCTGAGAGCGCTCACATTAGCTTCTACGCTATTCTGTGCCATTACGGCAGATGTGCACCAGGAGTCATGTTACGTTAGACATCAAAGATTCTCGGAGACTTGAAAGTGCTACAGCCAAGAGCATTGTAGATGACCAAAATAATCCTTATACTCTCCTATAATATGATCTATCTATCTATCTATCTATCTATCTATCTATCTATCTATCTATCTATCTATCTATCT
>CAIGQV010019068.1:8877191-8889723 GCA_903798115.1 Danio jaintianensis | reverse complement strand
AGTGAGTGAGTGAGTGAGTGAGTGAGTGAGTGAGTGAGTGAGTGAGTTGGGGTGGTGTTTATAGGGATGTTTTCTGTCTGATGGATGAATATATTCTGGATACCTATTCATTTCCTATGGTAGTCACTTTTGACCAGGAACACCACAGATGTAACAAGGTTCATTAAAACACTCAAAATTCAATGAAAGAGGTGATCATCACTTTCATATGTTCAAGTGCATAGTGTGGAGAATATCATAAGGCCTTGAGGCAATCAGATGTAAAACACAATATTTATGAGTTTTTAAGTTGTAAATCGGTCAGATTTGACCCGAACACGACAGGAAGGTTAAAGGGATTTGGTCTTATTCTGATTAGATAATAGAATGATTGTCAATAATGAATTAGCCTTGTGCGTGCTCCTCCCGAAATTTGTTTCAAAAATATCACATAATGCTTGGTTCAAACCAGACACGGAGCATTGTGTTAATTAACAGCTTGTGTTTCACAGGTGTTTTCTGTTTATTTACGGTTGTGAATTGCATTGTAGAACATTGATCTCTGCTCTGTCAACAATGTAAAAAATTCAACTCTACAGTTCAACAAAGTGACTTTTATTAACATTTTAGTAGTTTGAAATAATATATAGAAAAATAAGTCTGTAAAATAACAGAAAATGTACTGGCAGTTTATTACAAAGTTTTTGTACTGTAATATACAACACCAATACAGACAATATATCACTTTAAACTATTAAAAATGTTAATAAAAGTCAATTTTTTCAAACTTTAAGGTTAAAAGTGGTTGGAAGAAAGATCAAGATGCCATAATGCAGTTCAAAAGCATATATAAACGGTAAAAATAAAAACATGTATCACAAAATAAGAAAAACTGCTAATTTACGGATATTTTTTACAGTGTAGTTGACTCTAGTTTACCCCTCACACAATTTTTTCTCTTGAGTTCAATTATTTAAACTTGTGCGGTAGACTTGATTAAGGAAAATTTTGTGCTTTTGCAGCAAATGCGTCGCACATTCTACACAAGCGGCAACATCCCGCTCTCCCTCGTGAAGCTAATACAGAAGTAATTGAAACTGCAATTCAACGAAAATCCGCTATGTCTGTCTCAATAATAGAGCAAATTTTTATTGACCCTAATGTTAAAATGGCCAACTTTACAGCAGAAAAAAAGGTGCTTACAGCCTGGTACAAAAAACGATTTTGGTGTATTTAGCTAATATTACACTTCATGACACCTGTGAGGGGGGTGAAATTTTTTTTTATAACTCATCCGTTTCATTTATATTGATTATATTAAATCTCCATAATTAAGGGTGTGGCCACTTGAGTGACAGCTAGGTCTCGCTGCTCGCTGTCACCTCAGCTGATTCCGGCTGATTAGCCGCTGAACTCATATACGTCATATTTTTGTTTTGTTTTATGTGGCTTTACACAGTCAATTGCCTTTTGGAATTATTTCTTACAATTATCAGCTAATATGGTATGCATTTTCTTTCGAACTTGAATACACTCCAGAATCTGACAGATGGGTTATATAGGTTATAGAACAGTCATCTGAAACGTTGTCGTACAGTGTTATGCCTGGATTTCATAAATAGCCTTGCATTTACTAACACAGACTATATTTGAAGTATTTGGAAGTAATTTGCGCTTTCCTCCTGTAGAAAAATGTCAAAATAAGAACAATGCTTAGTGGCTCGATGTATTACAACAGTGTTTTTAAAAGACTAAACATTTTATTGATATAGTATACAACCAAGCACATGTGGTCAGAACACAAATGAGTCGCAGGTAATGAAGTATTAAGCGTTTCTCCCAAAGAAAAACCCGTCTAAGCAAATGCTAGCAGGCATCTGTAGCTCCGCTCACACTCTGCCTCTTTGCCCTTTTTTGGTTACCCTGGTTGGTGCGATGACACGCGAACAAAATGGCGACGTTTGGCCATGGCCACTTGTAGCTTCATTCACTCTTCAGAAACCTATGGGTGACGTCACGGATTCTACGTCCATATTTTTTACTATGATTCTACTTCACTTGAGTTAAATCACCCAAAAATGAAAATTGTGTTATTAATTACTCACTCTCTTGTTTTCAAAATCCATGAGACCTTTGTTCATCGTCAGAACTCAAATTACGATTTTTTCGATGAAATCTGAGAGCTTCCTCAACCTCCATATACAGCAACTGTCCGAGACATTCAAAGTCCAGAAAAGGAACCAAAAACATTGTCCAAATATTACATGTGACTTCAGTGTTTCAACTGTAACCATCCAAAGCTCCAAGAACACTGTAAATATTACTTCGTTCACATAGCACAGCCAAACAAAGTTGTTTTTAATTTTTTTGGAACACAAAATTGTTCATGGAACTTTGTATGATTACAGTTGAACCACTGAAATCGCATGGAATGTTTTGACAATGTTTTTGGTTCCTTTACTTGACATTGAATGTCTTGGGACCATTTCTCTCTCGGATTTCATCCAAAATATCTTAATTTGCATTCTGAAAATGAAGAAAGGTCTCAGAGTATTAATGCAAAATGAGGGTAACTAATTAATAACATAATTTAAACTTTGGGTGAACTAATCATTTAATAATTGACAGACATGGAATATGATACATTTAAAAAAAACATACTATTCAACATACAATACAATATTGGGACTGACAAAATGTGAATGCAGAGACTTATTGGTAGATGGCAGATATACTACAAATAGTGTTCAGTGAGGTTTTCTTTCATCCATCAACAGAAATTAGCATTTACTAAAAGATTAATCAAAACAAAGACCGATTAAAATATATAACTCAATAAAACACAAAATGAACACTCAGTGTCAAAATCAATACTATTGAGCAAATGCTAATTAAACATCACCATGCTGTTCAATCCATTTAGGATGAAACCAATAATTTAGTTTCCCAAACAGACATTTTCACCTGCTAAAATAACATTTACATGGCCACAATAAACATCTATGAGAGCAGTTGGTTAAAAACAATTGAGAAAAGGGCTCTGAAATTTGTTTCTTTATTTGTTTGCAGATCCAACGTTTTATTTCTATCTAATGCAATCAAATTTATTCATTCATTCATTCATTTTCTTTTCGGCTTATTCCCTTTATTAATCTGGGGTCGCCGCAGCGGAATGAACCGCCAACTTATCCAGCATATGTTTTACGCAGCGGATGCCCTTCCAGCTGCCACCCATCACTGGGAAACATCCATACACACTCATTCACACATATACACTACGGACAATTTAGCTTACCCAATTCACCTATACCCAATTCACCTATACCACATGTCTTTGGACTTGTGGGGAAAACCGGAGCACCCGGAGGAAACCCACACGAACACGGGGAGAACATGCAAACTCCACACAGAAACGCCAACTGACCCAGCCGAGGCTCGAACCAGCGACCTTCTTGCTGTGAGGCGAACGTGCTACCCACTGCGCCACCGTGCAGCCCGCAATCAAATTTAGACAGTTGTAAATGTGAATTAATTGCCTAAATATGTTTTGGAGCCACAGTGTGTCTGTGATCGACAGAAATCCCATTATCCAATATATATATATTTAATATTACAATATATTATAATAAAATAATACTTTATGGCAAATTAAATGGAATACTGTAATTGATACATTAGTTTATTATTATATTTATTACTCATTTAATCAAATGTGTCACCCCCGAAGCATAATCCTCCTGTTTTACATGTCCCTCTTTCTTAATTCTCTGTAAGGACGTTGTTTTTTGTCCTTTAAACACTTTTATCACTTCCCTCCCTTCATTGCCAAGTGACTGGAATTCTATTTTGGCACACGGTTAGCCGATGTGTCCTCATGCATTGTGTCACCTAATACCGGTGAGTGCTGCCTTGGCCCAAAACGAACCCTCAAATCCAATTCCATTCTAAACCCTCTCCCATTTTCTGCCAAGAGACGGAATTCCAGAAGTTTCTTGAGACTGGCATGGCTAATGATATACCACCCACTGACAGCTATCACGACCCCTACTGAGACACACTATGAAGGGAAAGGGGCGGGAGGTCGACCAGGGGGATCAACAGAGAGAAACAGACAAGCGAAAGAAGTCGAAACGGAAGTCATTTAGGTCATCTTATGAGGGGATTAAAGATGGCACCCTCCCCAAATTAAAGTGTCTGTATGAATTACTATCAGTCAACCATTGGATTAAAGAAAAAAGACAGTTGGTGCTTTGTTTACAAACCTCTTCCCATTCTGGAAACACTATCGGGGAATGTGTGTGCACGTACGCTTGCAAGTTTATATGTGTAGGGAAGGCCAATTATAGTCGGTCCAAACATTTTTTCATGCATGATTTCTCCCATGTCACAGCTGGAGGAGGGAAAGCAGCAAATGAGAGTGAACAGGTCGAGGAAGGAGAAGACAGCAAAATGTGGGAAGGTTTTTTTTCGGAAATGCAGTTGGCGTGAAGAGGTAAATGAAGAGCGGAGGATAGAAACACATACAGGTGAGTCATCAAACTTCCTGAGGTCATTCGTGTGTACTGCACACTCCATTACGCTCTGGAGATGAGGAGAGCTTCATGCTATAAAACGCAGACCGATTGTTGAGATCTCAGTCTCTTTTGTTCTCGTCTCTATGACAGTGACAATCAAACAATTCTAGCGAGCAGTTGCCGCACGTTTCATTTGCTTCTAGATTTACTAATGCATATTGATGGCTTGGGCTCTCCAAGATAAAGGTTTATGGGCCTGGAGCTGCATACTGGTGTTTTCCATTATTCTACATGGGCTAAAGTGTCAAATAAATATGATAATGTTTAGACCACATGCCAGGTGATAAAATGGCCAATTATGTATGAAACTACCAAGTTTTAAGATGTTTGTGCATATCTAAATATCTAAATGGTTTCTTTTGAAAAATGTGTTGTTTGGAAATGTAGGTGTTTTGCCATTCATTTACACAACAATGGTATTTAGGGGCCCTCACTTTTTTCCTTCGGCCTAGTCCCTGATCGATCAGGGGTCGTCGGCGCAGAATGAACCATCAATTACTCTAGCATATGTTTTATGCAATGGATGCCCTTCCCATTCAGACACACACACTCATACACTATAGCCAACTTTTAAAAACAGGGTTTTGTTTCTGGAATATCATGGAAGTCTGGGAATTTTCTATATATATATATACAGTAAATATGATAAACTTATGATAAACTGGTGCCAAATGTCAAAAAAGAAAAACCAGTGTGGGCCTTTTTTTCTTATATAATAAATTACTTGCACCTCAATAGATGAAAACAAAATGCAATTAATGAGTGGTGGCTTTTGGAGGCATGAGACCGCTCTTTTTGGGAGCGCAGCCCCTCAAGACAGTTCTGGAGGTAATAATACCAAACCACTTTGATGACAGACTTTGGCTAAAGGGTTTTAGAATGGCCAAAACAACATTTCATGTAGTGTGTTTGGTCCACTGGTTTGTCCATTAATGCTGTCCCATCACACCCATATATGCACATACAGTGCATCCAGAAAGTATTCATTGCGCTTCACTTTTTCCACATTTTTTTATGTTACAGCCTTATTTTAAAATGGATTAAATTAATTTATTTTCTCAAAATTCTACACACAATACCCCATAATGACAATGTGAAAAAATATTTTTTGAAATTGTTGCAAATTTATAAAAAATAAAAAACCTGAAAAATCACATGTACATAAGTATTCACAGCCTTTGCCGTGAAGCTCTAAATTGAACTCAGGTACATTCTGTTTCCACTGATCATTCTTGAGATGTTTCAGCAGCGTAATTGGAGTTCACCTGTGGTAAATTCAGTTTATTGACCATGATTTGAAAAGGCAAACACCTGTCTATATAAGGTCCCAGGGTTGACAGTGCATGTCAAAGCGCAAACCAAGCATGAAGACAAAGAAATTGTCTGTAGACCTCCGAGACAGGATTGTCTCGAGGCACAAGGCTGGGGAAGGTTACAGAAAAATTTCTACTGCTCTGAAAGTTCCAATGAGCACAGTAGCCTCCATCATCCATAAGTGGAAGATGTTTGGAACCACCAGGGCTCTTCCTAGAGCTGGCCGGCCATCTAAGCTGAGTGATTGGGGGAGAAGGGCCTTAGTCAGGCCGATGGTCACTCTGTCTGAGCTCCAGCGTTCTTCTGTGGAGAGAGGAGAACCTTACAGAAGGACAACCATCTGTGCAGCAATCCACCAATTAGGCCTGTATGGTAGAGTGGCCGGACGAAAGCTACCCCTTAGTAAAGTGCACATAGCAGCCCGCCTGGAATTTGCCAAAAGGCATCTGAAACAACATTCTCTGGTGTGATCAGACTAAAATTGAACTCTTTGGAGTGAATGCCAGGCATTACGTTTGGAGAAAACCAGGCGCCGCTCATCACCAGGCTAATACCATCCCTACAGTGAAGCATGGCGGTGGCAGCATCATGCTGTGGGGATGTTTTTCAGCAGCAGGAACTGAAAGACTAGTCAAGATAGAGGGAAAGATGAATGCAGAAATGTACAGAGACATTCTGAATGAAAACCTGCTTCAGAGTCATCTTGACTTCAGACTGGGGCGACGGTTCATCTTCCAGCAGGACAATGACCCAAAGCACACCACCAAAATATCAATGGAGTGGCTTCACAAAAACTCGGTGAATGTCCTTGAGTGGCCCAGCCAGAGCCCAGATCTTAATCCTATTGAACATCTCTGGAGAGATCTGAAAATGGCTGTACACTGTCGCTTCCCATCCAACCTGATAGAGCTTGAGAGGTACTGCTAAGAGGAATGGGCATATATGTTAAATTCCAAAAGACAGGTGTGCCAAGCTTGTGGCATCATATTCAAAAAGACTTGAGGCTGTAATTGTGCCAAAGGTGCATCAACAAAGTATTGAGCAAAGGCTGTGAATACTTATGTACATGTGATTTTTCAGGTTTTTTATTTTTAATAAATTTGCAACAATTTCAAAAAATCTTTTTTCACATTGTCATTATGGGGTATTGTGTGTAGAATTTTGAGGAAATAAATGAATTTAATCCATTTTGGAATAAAATGTGGAAAAAGTGAAGCGCTATGAATATTTTCCGGATGCACTGTATACACACATTTTAAAAATGTATGCACATCTGGCATTTCCATTAAGTATTTTTAATCTTTCAGAATGTGCATAAAACATTGCAAGCTCCTCTAAACTTTGAGCCATATGATTGATTTTGCATTAAGTTCGGTAATTGCATAAATGCAACATTCTGGAGGAACTACTCAACATAAACCATTGAAGTTCAGCTTTTTACTCAGTGAAAGCCAGGGAATTTGACATTTGGCTCAAAATGGGAACACTGTAAAAAGGTGTCTGTATTCATATACTTGCATAGGACATGGTTTGGGTATTAAAAACGACTTTTCCAGTACCAAACAAAGTCTGATGCCATAAAAGAAGCTTTTTAAGTTTCAAACAGAATGTTTTTATTCTCTAGTGCTTAAGAAAACCACATAATGGTAATTCAGAGAATTCACAAAGCCCTTGCTTTTTCTGTCTCAATAGAAAATACAGTACCTACAGCCAATGCGCGAACAACCCATAATATGACATCATAAGCAGATTTACATTTGCACACAACCATACTGTATGTCTAACGAAATATGTTATTGACAAAAGACAAGCAACTACAGACTTCTGAATGGAGCTTGCACAAATAAAAAAGACTCCAAAAGAAAAACTCTCAAAATTTTCCCCATGACTTTTAGAGCCACACTTAAAAAAAGAACCGGCAGAGAGAAGTGCCGTGGGACTCCATACTCCAGAATAGTAGAAAATAAAAGCTCACCGCCATCACACAGAAACAACCCAAGGGCAAAACAAACCGCTGGCAGTAATTTGGCTGTTGGATTATTAACCTCACAGGATCTACCTGCACCAAGGGGCTTCTGATAGATTTGTTGGCTGATAGATGAGTCTGCTTCAGTGGCAGGGCTAGTTAGGAGCATTTCTCTCATTACTTTGTCCCAATCACACACCCAAGTGGCTTTATTAAGATGCATAGGCGTAAGGGCTGGTCTCAAATGGATACCATATTGGAGCTTTGCACAAACAAATGAAACATTAGCGTACATATGCCTGCTTCAGCTACCATGTCTCCTCGGCTTGTCGGCACCATATGTATCTATATCCATTGCCTCATTGGCTGGCTAAAGGGAGAGGGAGTGTTCAGGTGGAGAGAATGGGGTGTTTAATAGGTCCACAGCTGCCATGTAAGACAAGCACAACAACAAAATATGTGCTTAATTTCATGCATCGTGATGATGTTTAAGCCATAATGAAAACTGATCTAGGCTGAATTAATGAGGATGTTTATATTGGATTAGTTTTATATACATGTGTATCTGGTCATTCAGTAGTTGAATTGATCTGTTGTTTAACGTTTACATCAAATACTAATTTCATTACATTTTTATCTTGTATGTATATAGACTGTTGCTCAAAAGTAATAGTCTCAACACCAACACACCTCTTTGGTAAGGAACTGAATAAAAACGAATCCTAAATTTATAAAGAGACCTGGCATCTTGGCAGATCTTATTTACCTCAGATGTATTCAAATCAATTGCAAAACCGTACTCAAAATCTCAGCTTCATCTTGACATGAACGTTTACTTAGATTTTTGTATATCCTGTTTTTATATTCATATTTAATTTGTGTCAATTTGTGACTTTTGCTACTATTTGTATTCATTTGTATGTTTGTTTTTATCATCTTTTAATGCTTATTAAAATCAATAAATGAATAATTAAAAAAATGTTTGAGGTTGGTACATTTGTTTGTTTGGTTGATTATTTTTAGAAAGAAGTCAATTCTTTTCTTTTTATGAAAAAAAAAATATATATAAAATACTAATCAACTTTAATGACAGGTATAGTTTACCCAAAAATGAATATTTACTCACTATTTACTGACCCCCAAGTGGTTCCAAACCTTTATGAGTTCAAGTATAAGTTAAACACAAAAGAAAATATTTTGAAGAATGTTGGAAAACAGTAACCATCGGCTTTACATGGTAAGCATTCATTTTCCTACTATTTTCCAACATTCTTCAAAATATCTTATTTTGTGATTCTCAAACATGAGAAATAAACTTGTGACAAGTGAAGGGTGAGTAAATGAAGACAGAATTTTCAGTTAAGGGTGAACTGTCCCTTTAATAATGGTGTCTTAAGGATCAATTGATACAAATCAAGCTATAATAATTGTATTATTAATGTATTTTGTATTAAAGACAAACTATATTTGTATGAATTAAAATCTAGGAACCTAAGAACAACCTGAATGCTTAGCATTCCTGTGTGGACACTGCATCATTTTCTGATCCCATTTCCCCTTTTCTCTTTCCAGTGATTTTGTGTCACCCTTAACTTTTCCATTTGAGAAAGGGCCAGAAAGTCGAAAAAAAACAAAAAAAAAAACATGCACAAGAGCTGCTCTTAAGTCAGTTGTGTACAAATTATTTTGATTAACACTAAAATGAATGAATGAATGAATTAATTAATTAATTAATTAATTAATTAATAAAGGAAGGAAGGAATGAAACAAACTAATGATTACTTATCTTAATTACAAAAGAAAACATCATAGGTTTCCGTTTAAGGTAGATAGATAGATGATGGATGGATGGATGGATGAATAAATGAAAACACTGTAATTTCATAATTCAAAGCTGTAATGTCTTCAACTAATGGGACAGTATTCTGAATCTCTCTCTTTCTCTCTCTCTCTCTCTCTCTCTCTCTCTCTCTCTCTCTCTCAATTCAATTCAATAATTGCTTTATTGGCATGACAAATGTTACAAATGTATTGCCAAAGCATTTATAAAGTTTACATTAAAAATAAAAGAACATACACATATAATAAAAAAAAACATCAAAATCTGTGATGATGTAGTCAACTGTTGAGCTACCGAGAAATGAGTTGTAGGTGTATCTCCCCAGAGAGTCTCCTCTCACCCTGCCATTGACCAGATACAGACCGAGGCTTCGACAGAGCTGAAGTAGAAGCTTTCCGTTCTTATTTATTTGGGCATCAGAGTTATTCCTAGAGACATTTACACTGTTTTGTTGATAACTCTGTCCAAATATGTACTTATTCCCACTGTCTGTGGTACAGTCAGTTAAGGACGCTGTTCTAGCGTTGAGATCTCCACACAGCAGCACACTTCCCTGGGCCTGGAAGTGGATTATTTGAGTCTGGATGGTCTCAAAGATGTTTTCATTATAGTATGGAGATTCGGATGGAGGAATGTAAAGAGCTCATAAGAATATATATCCTTTTTCGTTTGACTGAGCTGATTGTCTATTTTGAGCCAGATATGAGATTCTTCTTATTTAATTAATTTGATGTATTTATCGATTTCGAGTTTGTGCCAGATTATTGTGCCCCTGCGAATCTCTACCATGTTTAGTTTTTTCATGTTTTTTAGATGAAATAAATATTTCACAGTATCCTGGGGGACAAAGAGTAACCTCATCAGTTCTGCGCCATGTTTCCTGAAGTATTATGATGTCTATGTCTGAAATACTTTTCTTAAAATCCCAGGTGTTGACTTTACACCCAAGACTGGATGAGTTAACACCCTGAATGTTCCACAGTGAGATTGTCAGAGGTTTCATTTGGTCAACAAACAATTCTAACATTCCTCTAGAATAGAACCAATCCATATAAACCTTAAAATACCTAAATATCATATACAATCATTTATATTATCAAGATTATCTAGGGTACAAGCAATTTTGAGCATTTTACTCACAACTATTCCATCTCTCTCTCTCTCTCTCTCTCTCTCACGAGAGCTATCAGAGCACATACAGCAGTCACTTCTCATTTTCCGTGATCTTAATGGGCAGCAGGAAGAGAAAAGGCAATAGGACATGGACTCAGTCAGCCATTCTGCTTTAATTCTCTCACCCCAAACTTTTTAACATTGCCCTCTTAAGAGTCGCCTGCTGACAACATTGATTTGATTTCTCGTCTCGGCTGTCTAATGCACTTGATTCTCTTCTCCAAATTGACAGAGGCATCTATTTTCAGCGTCTCTTCTCTCTGGAGAATTACAGAGAGAGAGAGAGCGAGAGAGAGTGAGAAAGACGGGGGGCAAACAGGATGGGATTGTGCTGATATGAGCATTTGCTCTAAATTACTGAGCTTGTTCATAAAGACGGGCAGAAAAAGAGAGAGCAAAAGCAAGAGGGAGCGAAAGAGACAAAGATAAAGGTCAAGTGAAGAGAGGGAAAAACTGAGAAAATTACAATTATTTACTTACTTTCATGTCTTGTTATAACAAAGCCAAAAGACTAGCTTCCTTTGGTGAAACTCTAAATGAGAATATTGTGTACAGTTTTAATAATGCACTGGTTAATGTATATTCAACTGCTAATTTCAAATTTCAGCTTTGTGAAAAAACAAATTTTTATGATTTATCATTTTATTTTTTAATTATTTTTTATTTTATATAGTTTTCAGTTGTTGGATCAATTGTTGTTTGAGTCCGATATTTTCAGTAATTTTATTGATATGATTCAGAAAACCAGTTGAAATAAACTTTATTTGTGTTTATTTGATTGATTTTTTTATTGAATGATTAATCCGTATATTATTTGATTGATTAATCATAATTGATTGATTAATCATAATTGAATGATCCGATAGTTAATGTTAACATTAATAGTTCATGTTAATGTATTTGATAACATGAACTAAACATTAACAATGCGTGAACAATATCTATTAAACATAGTTTGACATTTACTAATGCAGTATAAAAATAAGTTGTGCTTGTTTACATTAGTTAATGCACTGAGTTAATGTGAACAACTTAAAATGAACAATTATAACATTAACAAAGATGAATAAAACTATAATAATTGTATTAGTCATTGTTTGTTCATGTTTGTAAACACATTAATTAAGATTAACTAATACAAACTTACTGTAAAGTGTTACTCTATTTTCAAATTAACGTTGTGCATTTGATTTGTCTATTTACATCTGTTTCATTAAGACTTTTTCTTGAGCACAAAATGTATTCAAACCAAACCAGAATTCTGCTGAACTGAATGTGGTTGATGTATTTTCCTACCAGATTTTTAAAAATGATTTAATGTCCATCCTTGTAAAACTGCTTTGGCACAATCTACACTGTATAAAGTGCTCTAGAATTAGCTCTTTCTTTGTCAGTTATTATTATTTTTTACTACTATTAGTTGCCAGCCACCACTAGCATTTCTGATGCATTTTCACCTAAATTTGATGGCTCTGAAAATATATACTGCTATGCATATAACAGCATATTATATATCAAATAAAAAAAATAGCCTCTAACTGAGCCTTTAAACAAACAAACAAACAAACAAACAAACAAAATAAATATATTTTATTATATTTTCGTGTTCATGTTCACTTGAATGAGGATGGTATATGTATATGTATATATATATATATATATATATATATATATATATATATATAT
>CAIGQV010019068.1:8858859-8874668 GCA_903798115.1 Danio jaintianensis | reverse complement strand
TGTGTGTGTGTGTGTGTGTGTGTGTGTGTGTGTGTGTGTGTGTGTGTACGTGTTTTTGTGACATGTCAGGACACAAATCTGTATAATGACATAGGTATGACACAGGTATTACAAAAAGGAGGTGAAATATGAGGACACTGCTGACGTCCTCATTTCTCAAAAAGCTTATAAATCACACAGAATGAGTTTAATCAGAGAGTAAAGCTGTACACTGTACACTGGGTTAGGGCAATACAAAATACGGTTTGTGCTGTATAAAATCAATGGAAACCTATGTAATGTACCCACTTTTCACAAAAACAAACGTGTGTGTGTGTGCGTGCGTGCGTGCGTGCGTGTGTGTGTGTGTGTGTGAGAAAGATTAGCCCCTTTCACACATACAGAAGGGATCATGTGTGAACAGGCCCTTTTTGAAAATACCGGTAAATTCGTTCTGGCAATTTTCCGGAAAGAGAAGTTGTAACATTACCGGTAATTTGCCGAAATGCTGCTCTGTGTGAACACAGAAGGAAAATTGCCGGAAAGAGCGCATTCACATTCAACGCGCTGACGTGAGACGTCTACTCCAGCCAATCAGAACATTTAGAAGCATTCACATCCGTGCTGTTTATGAAAATAAATACTTTTTCCGACACATTTAGCTGCTAGACGTTAGTCAGATAACGTTTCTTAATGCCAACTGTGTAAAAAATTATTGATAAAATGCTTATGATAAACCGCTGTTTGTTTACCTTCAAGCTCTGCTTCAGTTGATTGACGTGTGCTCAGTGAGCGCCAGCACACACACATATTATGTACATCTCGACATGCGAAAGTGTTCCTCCATATGTTTTCATCACAGTTGTTCACAATACTTATCCATCCACAGCTTTTTTAATGTAGTCAAATGTGTAAACATTTAGCTGCGGCTCGCGCTTCTGCCTTTGGATGTCTCTGGGACAAAGCAGGTGCATGAATGCTAAAGTTTTAAATAAAAGTGAAACCATCAACAAAAGCCTGTTTACAAATACAATGCGAAAGAGTGCAAGCGAAGGCTGTGTGGATTGTGTGCGCGACGGTAGTCACCATACTCAAGTTAAATCAAAAGTCACGTTTAACTATTGGCCCTCAACAATATTTTCAACCATACATCTTTTTTGCATTAACAATTACCCTTATTGGTTGGTGATTGTTTCACGTGCAGTGAGCAGCGAAAATAAATAATGGGATAGTGGCCTACCTAAATAATATTTTTATTTTCAAAATGGCATATTCATATTTCTAAAACCACAAGTAAATCTGATAATGAGCCTGATCAAAAGAGATTTCAAGTATAGCAGGAGACAGAAGCAAAGCAACATGACAGAAGAAATAAGGAAGAAGTGGGCTCTCCTTGAAGATTAGAGTAAGTCCTAAAGTTCAGAAATTTGATGCTCTTTTTTTTTGCGCTATCACTGTTTAATGATGTCATGTTCTGGGAAAACTGAAATTGTGTGGTGGGCGGTAATTACGGCAACTTTTATTACCTGATTTTGTTCCGGAAATTATTCATTTACAAATTCATTTACATTTACCAATTATACACTGGTATATTCTGACCTACAGTATCCTCCGATTAGCTATTTCAGAGGTTACTGTAGATCAAACAATACAAACTCTGCATCTAATTTTATTTTATTTTAAGGCTGTATGTAAACAGAAACACCTATTTTACGAGAAAACAGTCTGAACATTTCAATGTCTATCGTTGCTCTAGATCTGACTTTTTCAGAGTGTTGAATTATTTTTTTTGTTGCATTGACTTATTATGCATTCACAATAGTATGAACCGTTACAGGGGTGGTCAAATGTAAATTTTTATTATCTATTATTTTAATTATTAACATTACTATTTAAGATACAGATTACAGTAAACTATTTCTCACTATTAAAAGGCTGACTTATATATTATGTATCATTATATAATCAGGGTTCATACACATTTTTACTACTAAAATTCCATGACTTTTCCATGATTTTTCCAAGACTTTCAAGTAAATTTTCATGACCTAATGTTTCATGCAATGTCTACATATACACGGTAAAAGAAAAACAATGCATGTTTAAATTTATTTCAGCATATAGTAAAACACGCAACAATCTATTTAGTTTCAATTTATATTTATATCTGTGTAAAATTGATTTAGATAATGCTTACACCGCACTAATAATGTAAGAGTATTTGATTGGCCAAGGACAGAAAAATAGT
Source organism: Danio jaintianensis (assembly GCA_903798115.1). Classification (NCBI taxonomy): domain Eukaryota; kingdom Metazoa; phylum Chordata; class Actinopteri; order Cypriniformes; family Danionidae; genus Danio; species Danio jaintianensis. Next base: position 8,872,441 of record CAIGQV010019068.1, on the reverse strand, counting down.
AAATAACTTCTATTCAATTATACAGATATCTGTTTTCCATGACTTTTCCAAAACTTTGTGGGTTTTTCTGTTTTTCCAAAACTTTTCCAGGCCGGGAAAATGGCATGTCAAAATTCCATGACTTTTCCAGGTTTTCCATGACCGTATGAACCCTGTATAATGATTAGTTATCAACAATTAATTCAATATAAAAATTGACCCATAATAAATGTATTAATATCTTTATACTGAAACATTTGACATTTTGAATGACAGCGTAAATGTACGTTCACAAACATTTTCCACCCCTGCGCTGTGAACATTTGCTAATTATTTTACAGTAAAACACAACATACACGTTCATGTATAGCAATTACTTCAGCACACTGGATGTAATCTTAGTAACTTTCAGAGCACATCAACTTTTCATACTATGATGCCAGTCCCAGCTACACTACTACAAACATTTTTGACATCTTCGGGTTTCCAAAATACAATTTGACTCACTGTACTCACCTCTCCTTCTGAAGACTCTAAAGTGAGGTCTTTCCTACAAGAAGCTTTGAATTCTCCTACTCCTGCGTTCACTTCAACACCTTTAGGAGCCTCCAGTGTTAGTGTCCTCGTTGGAGACTCTAGCCTGTGAGACGAAAAACTTTTATGAAGAAATGACCACAAATCATTGATTTAAATGCATGCGCAGCTTTCATTTCACCAAAAAATACCCTTGAAAAATATTGCCATCAATTGATCGATTGAAGTGTTAGTTCCTTACTTCCTTCCCTTCTTCATTCATTCATTGTGAACCATTTTTTTTTGTTCCAGACATGTGAAAGGTCAAAGATGCTGATATTTAGCAAAGAAGGAAAGGATGCTTAGAACAACCTAATCAATATGAGATCTGTCAGTAAATGAGGTAAGTGAATGGTCCACTCCTGAATGTCTAGAACCTTAAAAACACTGGAGAATAAACAGTATTGATCAGGAGAGAGAGAGAGGAAGAGCATGGGAAAAATGTTTGTAAAGTATGTCAATATGAACCACTACCTATTTTACTTCTGTGCTGTGGAGTTTTTCAAAGCAAAACAAGATACAACAGGCCTTACTTTTATTGATCTGGTATGGAAGCGAGCGCATGCCAGAATGGAGAATGAATTAAATAATAGCTATGTTTTGCAGCTTTGTTAACAGTTATATTGGTTAATATTAACTAGAACTGCATCAGGATGACATCAACATTATTATTTTTTAAATACTTTTCGATTTTGCAAATGTGAAGAATTGTGATTCTTCAAATAATTGAAAGCATTTTGAAATAAAAATATTTTGTAACAGTATAGATACCTTACTGTCAGGCATAAAATAAAATAAAATAAACAACAACAACAAAAATAAATAAATAAATAAATAAATAAATAAATAAATAAATAAATAAATAAATAAATAAAACAAAACAAAACAAAACACAAAACACAAAACAAAACAATAATCTCATATTGTTGAAAATATTAAACATTACTACTAAAATACTAAACATTTATTAAACACCATCACCAAACAAATACTAAACATCATTATCAAAGTGATAATGCATGAACAGCTACGATCCGAACAGTACCCACAAGATAATTAATGACACTGCATAAATGAGCATATTGACTTAATTGTGTTCTCTCTTTTTTATTTTTACTCTTTTCTTTCTTCCCTTGTTTCTTCAAGCTCTATCAGTGAGATCCCCTGTCTTGTGAAAAGAAAAACTCAATCAAAGCATTGATTTTCTGTTTCAGCATGCTCCAAAGTAATTCAGGAGCAAAACTAAATATCTTAAGTGCGCAGAGAGTGAACCTGATTTCATATGGAAGATAAGAGTGGCCTGCTTTAGTCTATTATCTGCCTGATTCATTATTCCACCAGTGTATTCACACATTCAAACATATATCATGACCTTTTCTGACAAATTATGCACCAGAAAAAGCAATAAATAAACACTATTAATGCTTCTTTTTGCTTCATTTTACCGACAAATGTTTGTTTTTTGTTTGAAATGAACGTATAATGTTTCATTCTGAATCAGGTTTACTGAGTTAAAAGGCCAGGAGAGTTCTATAAAAGTGCAAGAATTTAAAAGTGGATGCTACTACTGTATCATAAATATGCAAGGTATCTGCTAGATTGACTTTGTAAACATAACTCAATAGGACACTATTCACGACACTTAAATAGTGTGCATGTATGCCTTATGAATACATTTGTAGAGTTCAAAAGCATCCGAGGTTGAAACCAGATTACAATCTTACGCTACATCACAGCTGCCTTTTATAGTTTGAATGTGGCTGCCAGAACATGTCAGACGACTGCTATGATGTGCTTTTGACGTGACTGTGATATGTAAATAGCTACAGTTACATGGTAGGAGTCATTGCAGTTTACCATATTAAAGTCTACAATTTGTGATTTCAGCTGAAGATGGAGAAGCAAGCATCCTGGGTGTCATTTCTTAAAAAATAAAAAGTTTTGAATTGCAATCCAGTTCTGTCTATATTTTTGAACATAAACAAACAAACAAACAAACAAACAAACAAATAAAATTAATTACATTTCTCCAAAATGCTGACTGTGGCAATGTTTTTTATTTTTTTATTTTACGTATTGTGCATATCATGACAGTTTAGAGATGAAAACCAAAAGCCACATAAAGTTTAGTGCTTAAATGTGTCCACCATAGACAGGCTATAGCTAATGTTCAGTGTAAAAATCCAGCCTGACCTCACCACAAAACGTAAGTATTTTATGTTTTGTCAGTTTAGTGGCTAATTCGTATGAATTCGGTACGAGTTCAGTCGTACGAAAATGTACAATTTTAAAAAGAAGGCGTGGAACCCAACCCTGCCCCTAAACCGAACCGTCATTGGGTGATGAGCAAATCGTACTAAATTGAATGAATCAGATCATACGAATTCATACGAATTAGACCTAAAAATAAAAGAAAGTTACAAATTGCCGTGAGATTGCGTTGAAAAATCAACAATAATTGAAAAAGGCAACCACAGCATTTTACCTTGTTTTACATGTTTTTACACCCCAGCACTAACAAGCAACTTTACTACACTGAAAAACCCATCAATTTGGAGAAAGATTTGTAACATAAATTTTGTTCACTTAAAGATATGCAAATTAATATGTTTTGAGCTTCTAATATACAGGAGTATGCGCAAGAAACTACAAACACACACAGACGCATGCACGCACGCACGCGCACACTAACACGCACGCACACAAAATAAACCTGTGAAAATTAACAAAAGTTGTTGGTGTATTTCTGCCCTTAGTGTTCATTTCAGAAAGAAATAGTGTCAGGTCATCAGGGGACACAGCCTACCTAAACATTCCAGCTGAAAATGAGGTAAGGATAAATAAATGTCATTCAATTATTCATTAATTTTGTCTGTTTCCGAAAGCTGGAAAATGCTGCCTTCTAAAGAGGCATTCCAAGGTAGAAAGATCGGCACATCTGAATCCTAGTCTAGTCTTTTGGGATTTTTGGGTCATCATTAAAACAAACTAAAAAAAGTTAAATATATAAAATGACTGTTAATGGTTTAACAGTGAACGGGAATTTAACATGGATTAAATTTGATCATTTAAATTTTAAAAGCAAAAAAAGTAGATCTTTATCTTCAAATATTATTATTATTATTATTTCTAAAAGTAGGTTCTTGTTTTAACAAACCTTTCTCCAATAATCCACACAATAAGATTTGCTCCTATCATGATTTATGCTTTGATGTATCATTTATCACTGTTTCTCCAGCAGTGATAACGGTAACAGAAGCTGCCTACTGACTTTTAACTTTTGAGAATAAGACCAATGACAGCATTAGGCAGCTCAATACCAAGAGCTAACCTTTGACTTCATGTTCCTCTCTGAGTATTTACTTTTGGTCGCAGCCTTTCAGATTGATGAATGACACTGTACCATGGGTAGATGAACATCAGCCAAAGCCAAAGAGGAGAACAGCATCGCATTTGACATTTTCAAGCCTCCCTGAGTTTTAAAGTTCCTCTCTGTGAGCTTCTCGGTTACTGGGCTTCATGATGCTATAGGATACAACTAACAGGACTTTTGGAAACTCATTTAGAAAGTTGAAAAAGTTGGTTTTGTTGGTGGTAAAGTAAAGCACATAGAGATGCCGCTGCTTTCCACAACAACCGTTTCATCAGGGAATCTTCAACTGCTTAAATCTGAATCTCAACATTGCAGAAAATGGCACCAAAACTAGGGCTTTCAAGACACTTTTGACCCTCTGAGTGGGTTTCTTTTATAGCTCGCTGAGCTCTTGGCCCAATGGCCCATTTCTTGTCTTCAACATTCCCTGACAAATCCTCGAATCGGTCAAAAATGACTTTTTGCCGCTTGCCTGTCTGCTGTGTGAAATGTAGCTGGGGAAATTGTGCCTGGCAGCAAGACCCTGTGAGAAAACGTAAAGCAATTTCATGCCCGTGCGCATCCATTGCTGATAATTTAATCGATAGTGATAGAACTGGGGGACCGGCATGGTCAGAGAGGGGAGAAGGAATAAGGTAGGCCCACTGGGTCTCTAAAGCACTGCTGTGGCGAGGAAGGAGGTTACAGGAATAAAGGAATGATATTGTATCTCATTTCAGTCCTGTCGAAGAATATCATTCACTCGAGTGAGACCATGTGTCTTGGGAAGTCACCACTTCAGGGCTACTTCAAACCAAGATGTTAGATGAAAACTGAGACAGAGAGGAGACTGATAGAGGAAGTGAGTGAGAGAGAGATTTATAGGGCAGTTTATAAAGCTATTCACAAAACAAAAAGTTGAAAAAAGTTGACTGTGGAATTTTTATGTGACATCATTACAATGTACATTTTTAATACAAATAAATAAAGAAGTGTACACCTATGCGCACTGTATACATGTACCATTGTACAATGTACCCTTACCATTCATATGTGCAAATTGATTAATTGATTGATTGATTTTGCTAAGGGCTGTCAAGTGATTTGAAAAATATGTCGATAAATGAATGGAATTCATTACAATTATTTGTGCACTTAATTTTGGTTTAAAAAAAATTATGATAAAATACAAATACAATGCTTTAGATTACAATTACCTAAAATAAAACTATGAAACATAATATAAGATATTTTAAAAACATCTTACAATTTTTTGTTCATATAGTGAAAGGCAGTAATAAGCATAACAGTTTTGTTAACTTTTTTCATCAAAATTTCATTTATTAATAAAAAAATGTACTCATTTGAAACAAAAGAGGGTAGATAAATTCTTCTTCTTCTTCTTCTTATTATTATTATTATTTCTATTTTTTTTGTTCATACAGTGAATGGCAGTGGCAACCATAACAGTTTTGTTACCTTTTTTCGTCAACATTTCATTTATTAATAAAACATACTCATTTGAAACAACATGAGATGTAGATAAATTAGTATTATTATTATTATTATTAATACTGAATATAAACTACAATCAAGAAACTAATACTGCCACTAGATGGGTGAATGCATGCATGAGGGTCCTTTAATGGCTTATTCAATCAGAAATTCTATCAGAAATATAGTATATGCATATGAGTCCCTCTTTATAAATAGGCAATTGAATCATTGGTTCAATTGATTTGTTCAAGAAGTGCATTCATTCAGGAAACAGTGTATTTATAGGTAATGCAGTAGTTTTGATGGCAAAACTGGCAAAACAAACAGTTCAGAGTCTAAAATTTAACATATTTATTTAACTGGTGTATCAAATAAAAATCAAATGTATGCTATTCTTGACAAAAAGAGCTGTCATCTGATAATGCACAGATAATGTGTGGTATTACTTAAATATGAAACACAAACTTATATCTTCAATTTTACTGGCATAAAACTGCATTTTATAGTCTACATCAAGCAGTGAGTTATTGTCCTGCAACATGCTCATCACCAATCAACTAATATGAAATATAATGCAAATCAGAGTCATCTGAACTCTTTTCGTGATATGACGTATATACCTCAATGACTTTTATTCTGTGGAAAAAGACAGATGACAACAAGGGCAATTTACTAAACGGCTCAATAAATGTAAAGGTCATCGCCACAGATCGATACGACGCTGAAACCACATACATCTTCAGGCTCAAAATCATCTAAAAATTAAGTTTAAGCTCTTATGGAAAGAAAAGAAAACTACTTCACTCATCCATACTGACAGCATTAGCAATGGGCCTGAGAGGAACGGCACTGTAGATGCCACCGTAATCCCTGTGTGATAAGGTAATCAATGGATCTGAAGGTCAAGTCCGAGGGGTGGATGTCCTCCATGTCCGTACGAGTGGAAGGTAATTTAATGTGGATTTGGAGGGCCGTGTTGCCAGGATCACATCTATAGAGAATCTCAAGTATTGCATATAATCATACATTAACCTATGCAACTGACACGCATATACAGCTGCACTGCCATAAATTGAAGCACCTCGGGTTGGATCTCTTCAATCTGCCCAAATTCTCAAGTCAATCAAATTTAATTTCCGGGCATGATCAGGCTCAATCAGTCACTCTCGTGCTCAGGGTCGCAGATGCACTTTTGTCATGATTTAGGACCATCTTGCTCTACCCAAACTTTAACTGCGACCATTATGAGAGAAACAAAAAAAAGAGAAGAAGAAGAAGAAGAAGAAGAAGAAGAAGAAGAAGAAGAAGAAGAAGAAGAAAAAAGTCATCTCAAATGAGAAGTCGAGAGCTTGAAAAGCTAGATATGAGGCGATTCTTGTCAGATGCTTGAAAGATGAGTCTAAGTGTGGCCTTTAGCTGAAAAGATGGAGAGCGATAAGAATCCATGGTTAATGTCTCTGACTGGGGTCCGCAGGCTGTGATACAATCTTTACGATGATATATTAAAAAAAAGTTAGAGCATTGGAGGAAAGTGGTTTATTTCACTTGTTCTTGGTTTGAAATTTCAAGGATTGTCTTATTTGATTTGTTTACAATAATAGAGTCCTAATAGGGGGAAAAAACTAACTAACTAACTAAATAAATAAATAAATAATAAAATAAAATAATAATAAAACTAAAGAAATATCATTTTCTAATTCCAAGTGTTTCATTTTATGTTATTTCATTCATTTATTTAATCCATTTATTAGTTTATTTATCTGTTCATTCATGTATTTATTTGTTTATTAATTTGTTTGTTCATTCATTTGTTAGTTTATCTATTTGTTCATTCATTTAATTATTTGTTTAATAGCTTGTTCTTTCATTTATTTGTTCTTTCATTTATTTGTTCGTTCATTTGTTTGTTCGTTCATTTCTTCATTTATTTGTTCATTCATGTATTTATTTGTTTACTCATTTGTTCTTTCATTTATTTGTTCATTCATTTGTTAGTTTATCTATTTGTTCATTCATTTATTTATTTGTTTAATCATTTGTTCTTTCATTTATTTGTTCGTTCATTTATTTGTTCATTCCTGTATTTATTTGTTTACTCATTTTTTTCATTCATTTATTTGTTCGCTCATTTGTTAGTTTATCTATTTGTTCATTCATTTATTTGTTAGTTCATTTTTTTGTTCATTGATGGATGGGTGGATGGATGGATGAATGGATGAATGAATGGTTGGATGGAAGGATGGACAGTATTATATATAGAATGCTAAAATAGCATAACAACAAATATTAAATACTTGTTTGTCACTCAACTACTAAGTTAAAATCCTACCGTGAAACTTTACTTAGCAAAAATCTGTAATTCTAGAAACTAAAATTAACCTGTGATATTACCGAGGAGTGATCGCCATTGCATTGCATTTCATGAGAACTCTGTTTCATTAAGACAATGTGAAACAATGAAGATTCAGTGGATAAATGATAGCCATGGTGTAATTACTTTAAAAGAAGAAATGTGGTGCAGAACACATACACACAGTCACACGCAATTTACAGAAGTACGACAAAATTGTGGAAGGGCTTGAGCCTCTGTCGAATGGCTGTGGAGATTCAGGTGTGCAATAAATCTACCAAAGCCCCTCGAAATCCCCATCAACAATCTTTCTCGCTCTCCTTCCATAATTATGTTCTAGAGAGGAGAGAGCCGGCTGTTTCATCTGGATTAAGCCTCACACAACTGTATTCAGTCACACAGTTTGCAAGGCAGCGTCTCCTTTTAAGTCCTCCCAGTTCAGCTTTCAATGAGCTGGTGCAATTTAAAAAAAGGCTAAATTCAGATGGGTCCTTCAGAAACCCAAGCTTTGAAATTATTTTATTTTATTTTATTTTATTTTATTTTATTCTAATTACTTTATTAATTAATTTATTTTATTATATTTATTATTTACTATTTATTGTTTTTATTTATTTTTTATTGGTTTCATTTAATTTAATTACATTATTTATTATTTATTTATTTTTATTTATTTATTTTATTTATTTAATTATATATATATATATATATATATATATATATATATATATATATATGTATATATATTTTTATATATATTTTTTTATTATTATTATTATTGTTTTTATTTTATTTAATTACATTTATTATTTTCTATCTATTTTATTTTATTATTATTATTATTATATTTTTATTAAATTTATTTTTACATTTAATTTAACTTAATTTAATTATTATTATTTTTTTTTTAATTAGGCTTTATTTAACTGCTTCATATTATGGTAGAATACATCACAGACTAAGTACAGCAGCAGATCTTAATGGAGACATTTTACTATTTGTAGGGATTCGAATATCAACCTTCATTCATTTTTCTTACCACTCCAAACAAAAACAGTAAACACAATATGTTATTTTTTTCTCTGAATGCTCCAACCTAGAGATTTATCTCTCTAGGCAACATCTGTAGGCATCATTGGTGCCTTGCGAAGTAAAGGCTGTTCCAAACAGTAGGCAGCAAATGCACATCCGCTGTGTAAAACAAGTGCTGGATAAGTTGGTGGTTCATTCCGCTGTGGCGACCCCCCATGAATAAAGGGACTAAGCTGAAGGAAAATTAATAAATAAATAAATAAAAATCATCTCCATAACATGCCAAATTTTTATATACTGTGAATACATGAATAGCATTTCATATCTGTCTCATTGAGGGTTTCTTTTTGATCTGCATGTTGTGTTTGAAGAATCTGCCTGTATATGAGAGTGAGAGCACATTAGAACCGAGTTTATGCCTTTGAAAAAAAGGTCCTCGGTGGACAACAGCTTAACATTTACAAGTGTTAGTCAGCAGATGTTTGCTACAGTAAGCGCTGGCTTTACGGGAACGGGATGCCGCCCTGCCAAATCCTTCTGTCACATCCTGCATCCTCATTGATCCAAATAAAAACTCTGGAGATTTTGCTTGAGCAAATCTTCTGTGAAACTGCATATTATCATGGCTCCTTTAATATTAATAGACTTACTGGACAGATTAAATGGGACACAAACAGAGTAGTCTAATATTGTATAATGTAATCAAAAGAATAACTGGCAGAGCCTAAACTGCTAGGATGGTATTGAGAGATTGCTGGGGTTACTAGGACATTTTGTGAAGCTGCTATAGGGTGTTGCTATGGTTTTTAGTGTTTACTACTATGGTTGCTAGAATGCTGCTGTGTGGTTGCTAGGATACTCTGAGTGGTTGCTAGGTTATTCTAGGGTGTTCTGAGTAGTTTCAAAGAATATAGAATACACAAGACATGTCATTCATAGTTTTAAATTGGGAAAAGTGTGATGTTCTAGTGAAGGAAGACCCGCCTTCTAGTAAAGGAGCCAATCATTGATCGCTTTTGACCTTATTCTTCACGTACGAGCAGACGCTCACATGTGGAATGTCATTGGAATGTTTTTGGCTCGAGACTCACGGTTTTATTCACTTCCATTGATTTTTAGACGTTAAAAACAGCTTGTTATGCTGCTTCATGTTGCAAACTGATATTTTCTTATTATATTATTCTTATTTTTATGTATTGTTTGATCGTCTTCTGCCGTTTATTATTCCTAGTCATTTCTCCCATGGGTAACTGAATCGGAAGTTCTAAAACAATCGCAAAAGCGAACGCACTTCCACATTGCAGAATAATGTCAACAGACTGACAATTCTCTGGGGGAGGGACTCAGTCCATACATGTGTTTACTTTCTGCAGTTTAATTTTTATGAACCATATGGGGTCGGCAAACACACTGAAATCTTATCGAATACTTGCCTCACAGACATGCGAATTACATCTACAAAAAGATTGAAATATTTACTTTTAAACAAACCAACTACATTTGAACAAAAATCTGACCTCATTAATTCACGCCTTAAAAATCACACGGCAGCAACAACTTGAACATCCACAAATTATAAACAAAAAGGTTTCAAAGATGCCTGCCGAGTGAAATGACTTGCCTTAGGAGACCGTTGGATAGTTGTTCAGGCATTTAAGGTGGTTGCAATGGTATTCTGAGTAGAAGGTGAGGTTGTGTAGTTCTATGAGGTTGCTAAGGCATTTTGGAATGTTAAAATTATGTTGCTCTGCAGTATCTAGAGTGTTCATAGTTGCTAGGGTGTTTCTAAGGGAATTTGAGTCGATGGTAAGTTGATCTGTACATTCATTCATTCATTTTCCTTCTACTTAGTCCCTTATTTATCAGGGGTCACCACATCGGAAAGAACCGCCAACTATTCCGACATATGTTTTACGCAGCAGATATTTTTCCAGCTACAACCCAGTACTGGGAAACTGATCTGTACACCTGCTAGTAATAATATTAATATAAATAATAAGTAAAAAAAACGTAAAATAAGTAATAATAGTTTTTAAGGTAAATGATTCCAGCATCTGTTCAACTTTGCTGAATTTAAGTTAAACTGAGCAAACCGGCTGATTTTCTTTAACCCACTGCTTTTAGAGTGTACTGTTTTGCCTACACAACAAATCAGTGATTAAGTGTATATTTCAGCTATATTGTGTCCATACACAGCTCAAAAACGATGCTTCAGGACAGGCAGGAGAAGTTTGATGTGCTGGCCTCAAGAAGGGACTTGTACTGCAGCCCACCATTATTGATCCAAACCACTGGTGGTTGTGCACTCATGACACTGAGGCGCCTTCTTGTGTGTTTTCTTGTTAAAACTTTTAGACAAAAAGCTTCAGTCCAAAACATATTTTTCACAAAAAAACAAACAAACATGTATATGCTGAAAAAAGAGAGTTTGAGCATTTGAGATTTTTGCTGAAGTGACATTTTAGAAAGCACTAGCTTTTAAACTAAATTAAGGGACCTTTTACACAACATTTTCAGGCAAAAACAGAAAACTTTTTAAACATTTTGCCTGTTCACTTACACAAAAACAGTATTTATGGGACTGAAATTGCATAAATCTGAAAATGTCTTACAAAGTGGCAGTTTTTGAAAATGCTGCCATTATCGAGTCTTTAATAAAATGATATAATTCATGCACATGTTACGTGATTAAAGCCAAGTGCAAGCAAACACGCAACAATGGCAGAATAAGTGGTAGTGTGTTTGTTGCTTCATCAACAAAGTGTGGATTTACATTACAACCAGCAGTGGAGATGCAATGACAAATCTTACACAGATGGCAAATTCTACATACACATAAGTGTCAAGCCACTGACTTCCTTACAGGTACTGTTTTCCAACAAGATGACAGTGCCAAATACTGGCCTGGCATATGTAATATGGCATTTTTGGCTGTTTTTACAGATACATAAACACTGATTTTGAAAACATCGTTGTGTAAATGTGAAAAAAACATATACTTTTCTGGCTACATCATTGTCATGTAAACATAGCCTAATTAGCTAAATAAATAATACTCTTTATGTGCAGTTATTTTCATAAATCTCCATTTTGATTGAATTTAAAATTTAAATTTACATTTAATTATGTTAAGGTTAGATCGACCAAACAAATGACATCAATCTTGCAACAAAAAGACTCCTTCTATTTGAAATCACATTTAGAAATGTCTAGCTTCTAAACATATTAAATAACAGCTAACCATTCAGACTTTTAATTCACTTTTTTGATTGGGTGTAGAATATATTTGTCTGAAGAATGCATTGTTATATAGACCAAACAAATGAAATCAATCCTTGAAGCAAACATCACACTTTAGAGGTCACTAGCTTGCTTTGACAGACAGACAGATATATGGATAGACAGACAGACAGATAAGAATGCATACATAAATAATGGCTCGTCAATTTTGCACATCTGCCTTTTAATTGAGTACGATTGGTTGTGGAATAATTTGTCGGAACCAAAGATCAAATTAATGAAAAACATCTCCTATCAATTTAAAAGTGAATGCTACAGCTTTCGGCGGTATAAAAGGTGTTTTTGTAAAAAAAAAAAAAAAAGAATGAAACCAAAGGGGAAAAAACCGCAACATCGAGGAACGGAGAGCAAAACTCCCAAACTCTCTCATCAGCTCTAGGGCAGTTGGATCAATTCTCATCGTATTATGCCCTGCATTAGCTGGCAGAGTTAACTGATCGCTAATGGCGTATGTGTTGCTCTCTCACCCTCGCCACCCTTCACTATCGCCTATTAGCAGCACAACCAAGCCCTACTGTTGGGCAGCAGAGGCGGAAAACAACAGCAAGGCTATTACAGTCTATTTAAACTTGGTCCACAGCCTTCAAACTCCACCAACTGGGCTGACAGTGACTGCACAAAGGTCTGAAAAAGAAGACTAGAGAGTAAAAAGAGAGGTGGTGCTTGGAAAATGGAGGCCATCCAAGCTGTCTCAAATGACGGTAATGTTTCTTTGTCGGAGATTTGCTGTTTAATTAATGAGAGCCCGAGGCAAGTTCAAACCTCAGCACCGAGAGGGGAACATCGAACTAAACAAATGAAGGCAAATGACCAGATTTGTGCCAAGAAGAATAAAAGATGGAAAGCCAGTAGCTGCTGATTGAAAGAAAGTTCCAGGAATGTAGAGCCATTTTTTTGATGATCAGCAATCAAAACTTTTGTTTTATTGCATCACTGTTGCACTGTTTTCAGTGATTTGGATGCTAATCAAGTCATAGAAATTAGCAAAATGATGAATTAGTATAAAATAAGCCAGGGGTAATTATGGCTTACTCAATTTAGTGATGAGTGTAGATATTAAAACTGTGGTATAAATGTTTTAATGTAATTAACCCTTCGTTATGTGTAAATATATTGTGCAATTAAGTCGTCTTATATTGCATACAGTTAACTGGTGATGAACATGATGTAGCATAACAGCTCACAGCATGATGAAGTCTATATAATGCAGTAACCCTAAAATTCAAGATATTAAAGCAAAATGTCTCTTTTTTATTATCTCAAATTTGTATCGTATGAAATAGTTCAGCAGTATCACCAGTGCTTTTTGTCTTGAATAGCATGAGTGCAAATGTGATATTGATTATACAACAATAAAAAAAAGAAAGATATATTCTGCCATATCTTAGATAATATATTATGTTTTCCCTATGATCTACAACCATCTTTGTGTTGCTTGTGTAGCTAATTAGCAGAAAGAAAGAAAGAAAGAAAGAAAGAAAGAAAGAAAGAAAGAAAGA
>CAIGQV010019068.1:8844423-8858849 GCA_903798115.1 Danio jaintianensis | reverse complement strand
AAGAAAGAAAGAAAGAAAGAAAGAAAGAAAGAAAGAAAGAAAGAAAGTAAATAAATATGTTGACTTTACTTAAATAAGTGAGTAAAACCGTTACTTTAAAATTATTTAAAATGCAGTTATATAACCCTAAAATTCAAGATATTATGGCAAAATGTCCCATTTATTTATTTATTTATTTATTTTCTCATATTTGTATCATATAAAATTGTTGTGGCAAACTGTGGGTTGCTCTTGCTCCGCCCCTCCTAACTAGAGTGCACTAGTTAGAGTGCACTCGAATTCACCAGTGAAAGAGCACCAGGTGAAGTCAGTTCATTAATTAGCAGGGTTGACTCCAGTTAGGCAGCAGTGGCTTCTTGAACAAACATGTTCTTCTGAGAATGGAGAGTTAAACAATTCACTACAACAAAAATGAAGCAGCAGCCGGTGAGCTTTAAATTATTTTTGTCTGGGTTGCTTTGTTAAATTGTGTTGTATTTTGAAATTATTGGGTTTGTGTTTGTGTTAATTTGGGTTGTGAATTAAGTCTGTTTTCTATATGGAAACAATGTTCAGATTAAAAGCCATAAAAAGCAAATGTTATAATCATTTATTGTTAAAATTACTCATTTTAAAAAAAAGCAGTGCATTTGATGTAAATAAGGAATTTGGTTGTTTGTTTATTTTATATTCTATATTCTTTATGCTGATTTAAGAAAAATATTTTGCTCTGCATTTTGATTGTGATCTTACAGTGGTGTTTGTATTTTGTATTTAAAGGTTTTCACCTACTTGATCATTGGCTGATTGATTATTGCATCAGAAAATAAAGAAAGCTAAATGTGATCAATGAGTGGAGTCCGGTCTAATTCATGTTGTGAACTGTCTCATCAAGTGGGAGAAAGAATTCTGCACAAACTTTGTAATCCACTTGACAAAAATAGTTTAGCAGTATCACATAGAAAGAAAGAAAGAAAAATGTTGACTTTCCTTAAGTAAAACCATTGCCTTAAAATTATTAAATACAGTAAACTGACAATGTGCATAATTATAAAATAAAAATAATAACAATACGTTAAGTCAACTTAACAGTAACAAGTTACAAGTCAAGTAAGTTAAATAGTCAACTTGTCACTTTTAAGACAACTGGTTTACTCACTTGTTTAAAGTACACTAATCACTTTTTACACTAAAGATTTATGTGTGATAAATCAAAGTATTAATTTAAATTGAACACCAAAATAAGAAAATGGGAGTAATTTCTCTGTCAAATTTAATATGTGATAAATTTTGTGTTTAATTAGATTAATCACTACATCACTCAATTAAATTGATCAAAAATAATCCATCGACAGCCCTAATTAAAACATGTATTAGATTGCACTGTTGAAACAGTAGCACACAGATTTAATTAAAGTTAAATATGCAAAAAATTCTGTCAGTCGCTTTCCGTTGAGTCGTTCCATGTGAGCGGTTCCTTTAAATAATTAATTAAGAACAACTGAATAATCTTAGAAGTGAAACAAAAAGGAATGAATCCTTGATGATAGATGCATCCACTGTTTCACTAATTCAGTTCATTCAAGCTTCGCTTGTCAGATATTTGTCAGAACTCAGACTAGCATCTCACCATTACAAAGAAAATAAAACAGGGTGCAGGATTATGTAAGATCTGTGGCACATCAATGCAGAGCATTTTCTTATTGTTTGCAAATGAGATGTCACTGAAATTTTAATGAAAGACTACAGAAACAAAAGATGGCCCTGTTATGAATAGTTGAGCAAGTATCAGTCATTTTGCTGGGTTTCAGAGCAAACAGATTTGCAGTAGAAAAGCCAGCGCTAAGAGTAAATAGACTGTGTCAATGGTAATCCTACATTTAAATTAGTTGCATTAAAGGGCTATATTAGTTTAGTGAACTGGTGGATAAGTGAACTGCAGCAGTTTTGTGCACACATGATATACTGTATAAATGACTGAACAACAAGGTGATACAATCATTACGTTATTTTTTGTTATTTTATTAGAAGTAAACATTGAGATGCCATTCTGTTGAGAGTGAAGTTTAGATAAAAATGTAAATATGTCTGCCCTTTGCTTGTAATAAAAATGGTTAGAAAATGATAGTGGTTTAGAGAGATCAAATGTGCTTGAACACATTCAGATAGAAAAACACTGACAAATTCAGAAAACATCTTCATCAGTTTGTCAACGGATGCACACACAATTTCACAACACATGCAAATACAGAAATGCACTGCAAATAGCACAGACCACAATGGAAATGTTTCAGGTGGCCCCAAAAAGTGACAAACCTGGCTGCGTAGTTCATTTGTCAAATGATCAGGGCTAAAAATATACAAACAACAAGGAACTGTATAATCAGGATGTTAAAATACATTTTAAAAACTCACCTCTCAGATCTCCGACAACATTACTGACTCTAAACAGGGAGCAGCTGGGTTCGTCACTTTTTGGGGTCACATTTCACTGTGGTCTGTGCTATTTGCAGCACATTTCTATATTTGTATGTGTTATGAGAATTTGCTGCTACTACTACTACTACTACTACTACTACTACTACTACTTATAATAATAATAATAACAACAACAATATATAAAAGATTGTGTCCAAGTATAACCTGATTTATAGAAACAATTACAATAGACCCTATTGTAAGTTACTTTTTTTTTTATCTTTTTTTAGAAATGAAATACATACTTTAGGAATACACTCATAAGTACCTACATACACATTCTCTATGAGGTATTATGAGTAAATTACTGGTTTCATCCCAAGGATTAATCATGAACAATGGAAGAATGTGCTGATGAAATCTGTTATGGGCCAGTAATAAAGATCTGTCAGAGATTTGATAATAAGCTCCTTTTAATTTTTTTTAATTTTCCTATGTAAACATGCACTGGATGAACGTCTGGAGATTGTGCCCATCTCACTCTCAAAACCCTGCCTTCTTTTCTATTCAGCAGCACTGGGGTGTACAACAGTGACTGCACTAATTACTATGCATCTCACATTTTTAAGAGAAGAAACATGAACTGTGTGATCTAGTAAACCCCTTACACTTGTCACTCAGAAGTTTAAAAAAAAGTCATATTTGACAGATAGTGAAGCAGAAACAATTTTTTTAACTAATTTTTTAGTCCTATTAATTTAATAATAATAAAAAAATAACCCAGCAGTTAGGTTAATCCTTATTTAACCCTGAATTGGATTGAAATAACCCAACATTGTTAGAGTGTAGGTGGATAAAGAATAAGGTACAGCATTTTAGTGTATTTTCACATTCTTTGTTCTGTTGTGAATGATATCTTACTGAAGACTAACTGAAATATACATGACAAACAAACAAACAAACAAATAATAATTCAATAAAGCCCTAATCAGAAAAATCTGTTTCATGAACAAAACCGATCCCCTCGGACCTCTAAAATCCTTTAATCCTTCAGTTTTCAGTTTTATAAGAACTATCCCTTAAAAGAAAGTAATGGAAAGAAAAATCCTTGCAAATTATCATTACCAAGAAAATGCATTAAGCACTAGTAACACATAAATAATTTATTGTGCGAATCAGAACTACTTAACCAGACATTGCACTCAAACTAGCGCAGATCGGGCATCATTTGTTATTAGTGTCGAATCACTTAAGAGGGTTTATAAATAATTGAAAAGGCCTTTTCTGCATTCTTTAACATTTGCCTGAACACTAAGTTACATTTCATTACTTTGCCATTTAACTGACAAAAAAAAATCACCTGGACCAACCATGAGTAAAGTTCACTGCTTGGGGGCTCAACAGTGGTTGCTAATGAACCTTTAACAGTTGGAATCTGCAACTTTTCTTGCCTCCCTTGAGCTCATTCTCACTCTCAGTGAGACCCTAAAATGTTAAGTGAATTTAAGGGGGGGGTCGCTGCAAAATACATGCGATAAATGTGTCAGTCTAAAAAGTGTGAACTTTAATTCATCAAAGCCTCGTTACACATATAAAGACAAAAAAGCTTAGAAAAAATATATAAGCTTATCAGAAGTCTCCACTCTCAAATGCTACTTTGAAGGTGGTCTGATCAACTCCTGCTGTGAAAGTGTATCAACAGCATGCAATTGAACTCTGTCGGTGAGACCATATCGTAAGACATTAGCCTTTAATAGACTCTATTAAGTCATTACATGTTCCATTTACTTTAACTGCATTATTCTGAACTCTAAGAAGGACACAGAAACTGAGACTGAAAGAGTGTGTGTGGTGAGGAAGTGAAAAAACTGGACAAACATTAGTGTACGGAAGTTTCATATGTCGAGGAGGACGTAAAGCTACCACATAACTCATTTCATTTGGCTGTTAAGCCCTGTAATAATGAGCTCACTTCGATAAAACAATAATTAGAAGAAAGTGAACTTGATTTATATGTTTCCTGCTTTCGATTTACAAATTAATGAGGGCGAGAGTGAAGTGAAACACGTAAAGCGTGTAATAAGGTATTAATCCCTGCAAAATGTTGAAGGAATGCTAATGCACACGGGTCGGTGAAGGATGCCAGATTCTGTCGGAGGAGAACAAGCAGAAATTCAACAGAAGAGATGAGAGACGGTGAAGGAGTTGTGACGAGTGTGATGATTATCTGCAGATTTTCGCTGTGGCATTACTTCACAATCAAAGTGTCGGCTCTTTGCTGTGGAAAAGACTGCAGACTAAGCCTCAAATTACAGCAATGCTCTTTATTGAGCTCAATTTTAAACTGCAGAACTGAGAGAGAAAAATAAAAGTGTAGATTTATTGGTCAAATTTTGAAACTATGAAATAGTTTAGAATGTAGATCATTAATCTATGAGAGACCAAGGACGCTTTGGTAGACAGAGAAACAGAGAACACTACTTAATGTAGTACAATGAAACAATTGGCACATCAAATACTTCACAAAACATTTATTTTAAAAGGATACCTTTCACATTGCCATATATCGAGGTTGAGACAGCTCTTGGATTTTATCTAAAGTATTGTAATGTGTGATCTGAAGATCTCTACAGTGTTTGAACTTTCAGCAGTGAAATTTAATCCACACTGAACTAAACTAAACTTAACTTCAACTTTGAAATCTGGACTTTACTAGAACTATGTTAAGCATGCTGCTGAGTAATTAATAACACAATTTCCATTTTTTGTGTGTGTGTGGAGGGCGGGGTGGTATTTATAATATAATTATAGTTCCCCAGCGGGAGGGGAACTTCAACGCTATGTGGAAAAACTTCCACTATGGGGATTTCGTCAGAAGCCAATCATCTCAAAAGAGTTGGCGGCGTCAGCATACACAGCTGGCAGCAATCACAATTATTTGTGTATAAACATGCCAGCCGTGCATAGCAAAGACACCTTTTTCGCTTTCAGAGCCAAACACGCTACTGAGAGAGTCCTTGGGTTCCTCCAAACCTCCTTCAAGAGAGAAATAGAGAGAGAGAATGAGAAAGCTGCCGGTGTTTGAACAGGCTGTTTCTCCCGGTTCCAGAGTGTGTGACAAGGCAGTGGCAGACGGTCGAGCTGGGCTATTCTCCCTTGCCTGGGTGTTCTCTGGTCCGGTCCTTCTAGAGCGGTGAGTATAGGAGCAAGTTTCCTAAAAGAGCAACACGGTCGTGCAGCCTCTTGAAGATGTCCTTTTTAAAAATGTCGTTCCAACCGTGCATTTCTGGATGCGGTGGTTTCCTGTCCCCGGATGAAGAGCACGAGCACTGCGTGACTTGTTTGGGGGTCCAGCATGTTAAAGCGGTGCTCGCGGGCAGTGCATGCCATCACTGCGATGGCATGTCTGTTGCGCAGCTAAGGTCGCAGCTCGTTTTTGCAAAAAGATGAACCACCCCTGTTGTCCCCCGCAAGTCGGTTGACACTCGGGCAGATCTGAGGGTTACAGTGGGAGTCAATCCGCCGCCTTCAGGCTCACAGACCTCCCACTCCTCAGCGAGCTCCATCCAAGCTTCGAGAGAGAGAATCGCTCTATCCTCTCGGATGGTCGCCCTCTCACTCGATGACACCGAGGACCAAATGTCCATCGCTGCATCGGAGGGTGGGCTGTCATTATCTGACGAAGATCCGAACCCACTCCCTCCCTCCGGGGTGGTGAGCGAGGCATCGGATCTAGAGGCAGATATGATGGCCATGCTTTCCCAGGCTGCTTCGGCTGTGGGTCTGGAGATGGTTTATCCCCCAGCCCCACGGCCGGACCGATTAGATGGGTGTTATGTGGAGGTTAAGAAGAAGGCGACGCCACCCCCCGCCCCCCCGGCAGATCCCTTTGAGGAAGGACCTTTTTTCTCAGGGTCAGGGCACCATCTGGCACCCACGCCCAGATCTCTGGAACCTCCACGTGTGGTCCATAGACGGAGCGAGGAAGACTTAGGTGACCTACCGGTTGTGGTGGTTAACACCATCACTCAGGCTAGAGCACCCTCTACGAGGCATGCCTACGCCCTGAAGTGGAGTCTATTCACTGAATGGTGCGCTTCTCTCAGAGAAGAACCCTGAACTTGCCAGATCAGCGTTGTGCTTTCTTTCCTTCAGGATAGGTTGGAGCAGAGGGTGTCACCCTCCACACTGAAGGTTTACGTTGCTGCCATTTCCGCTCACCATGACGCGGTGGATGGTGGCACCGTGGGAAGACATAACCTCGTCATCCGGTTCCTCAGAGGCCTGAGGCGATTAAATCCACCCTCTCATGCCCTCATGGGATCTCTCTGTAGTGCTTATGAGCTTACGTTCGTAGGAGATCCGTAGGAGATCCGTTCGAACCACTCAACTCAGTATTCTTGAGATTTCTGTCCTTGAAGACAGCTCTACTGGTCGTGTTGGCATCGATCAAGAGGGTCGGGGACCTGGAGGCATTTTCGGTCAGTGATTCGTGCCTAGAATTCGGGCCGGGTTTCTCTCACGTGATCCTGAGACCCCGACCTGGATATGTGCCTAAGGTTCCTACCACTCCGTTTAAAGACCAGGTAGTGAGCCTGCAAGTGCTGCCTTCGGAGGAAGCAGACCCAGCCCTTTCATTGCTGTGTCCTGTTCGCGTTTTGCGTATTTATGTGGACCGCATTCAGAGCTTTAGATCCTCTGAGCAGCTCTTTGTCTGTTACGGCGGTTGGCAGAAGGGAAGTGCCGTATCCAAACAGAGGTTGGCCCACTGGATAGTGGATGCCATCTCCCTCGCTTATCGGAGCCAGGGTGAGCCGTGTCCCCTGGGAGTGAGAGCGCACTCCACTAGCAGCGTCGCTTCTTCTTGGGCGTTAGCACGCGGCGCCTCTCTAACAGATATCTGTAGAGCTGCGGGCTTGGCGACACCTAATACATTTGCGAGATTTTATAGTCTTCAAGTGGAGCTGATTTCCTCACGGGTGCTGGTTAATGCCGGTGAATGAGGAAATTTGGTTTGGTGTTGTAACACACTTGCTGCGCCTTTCTCTCTAACACAGAGATACGTGCGCTTTTTTCACTCTGTTCAGTTGAGTTCCCCATTTGGTGAACCCTACAGAGTTCCTCCGAGGCCCCCAGCATCTGACTCAGCGGAGGAGTCAGCTGGCCCACTGCGTTGTTGGCCTGCCTACATGGTCAGCCCGATTTCTGGGTATAGGTGCCTGATATGCGCGATCCCCACTGGCGATCCCAAATGCTATGTTCCTTTGCCACAAGTGGTTGCGCCTTAGCTGACGGCTTAGTTTGGCTCTTCAGCTAGAAAAGGTGTCTTTGCTATGCACGGCTGGCATCTTTATACACGAATAATTGTGATTGCTGCCAGCTGTGTACGCTGACGCCGCCAATTCATTGGCATTTCATTGGCCCGTTTTATTACTCTTTCAGATGATTGGCTTCTGACGAAATCCCCATAGTGGAAGTTTTTCCACATAGCATTTCCATTCCCCCCCTCGGGGAACGAGGGTTACAAATTATATAATTATATTATATAATATAAGTTATAAGTTATAAATTATATTATATAATATATTTTATATTACAATTATATTTTTAATGAAAATAAGAAATGTCAGCATATATATTTTTTTAAATACTGTAATAATTTTGCATATTAAATAAATAAATAAATTAATTAATTAATTGAAATATTAAAATAAATCATATGTATAAATAAATGAAATATATAATATAATATAATATAATAAAATATAAAAATATATAATACAATAGCAATATAAAATACAACATTTGAAAAATAAAATAATCTCTACAATTTAATAAAAAAAATAATACATTTAATTTACAATAAATTGCTAATTTATTAACACACCTGCCAGAGGTTTTATTTTTAATTTTTTATTGTGAATAATATTTATTGTCTGCTATAACATTATTATATTGTAGGCTAGGATTAATATGTAACTGTGAGCAAGCAACTGAGGTTTAACAAAGGGACAAAAAGGTGGTAACAAAATTGGCCAGCAGGGGTTAAACTGACCATTTTAACTAAGACTTGACCCCTTAATAGTTCAAATCCTGGTAATGTTTGCCATTAAGGAGAAATGGAACCTAAAAGGGTCAACACTCCCACTTAAAAGCTGAAAGTCTAGTATAAGATGTCACTCTCCCTCCATTAACCCAGTCATAGCCTCAACGTTTCTAATGGCGCAAGTAGATTTGATCCCGGTGCATTTGCATTAGGAGACTTCATAAGCGATTGGAAAGCACCCAGTAGTACTCCATCAAAGCAAAACTGGGCGGTAAAAGCACTCGGTTCTCCTCAGTAACCTGCGCACTTACACTTAAAGTGACTCCATCCATCATGGCACTACATCATTTCCGTCAGTGATCATGTCGGAGTTTGGGGAAGTGGGAAGCATCAGGATGTGTTAGTGACCTATTGGACATCCAATCAGATATCGACTAATGCAGACAGAAGAGATTAGATAAATCTGATTGGCCGATCCACCAGTGATGGATGGGGCGTGTCAGAGAGGTTGTGTCCTCTTTCTCATAACAGAGTGCCAATGGGGCAGTTTGTCACTGAATATTGAGGATATAAAGCTTCTATGGACAATTAGGAAGTGGACGTTCATTAAGTTCACGTTTTTATGACTTTCCTCTATCCTTTTGTGCATTGTGCCTTTCTTTTTCTCATTCTCGAACTCTTTTACCCCCAGCTCTGGGTGTGAATCACACACTGAATGATAATGTGATACATTAAGAAAGCATGCCTTACTTCAGGTCTTGGAATGGTTCAGCTCGAACGTGTGGCGTTTCCACTGAATGACTAAACACAACTCCCTCGTTGCCTAGAGAGGTAAAGAGAAAAACAGAGAGAGTGACAAGTCAAATAAGGGTTGCATTTGAAATATACAGTTGAAGTCACAATTATTAGCCCTCCTGTGAATTTGTTTTTCTTTTTTAAATATTTCCCAAACAATGATTAAAAGAGCAAGGTATTTTCACAGTATTTCCTATAATATATATATATATATATATATATATATATATATATATATATATATTTTTTTTTGTTTTTTTTTTCTTCTGGAGAAAGTCTTATTTGTTTTATTTCGACTAGAATAAAAGCAGTTTTTAATTATTATTATTCTTTTTTTTTTAAAGGTGCTGTATGTAAGTTTAAGTTCTAAAGCATAAAAATGTCATAATGTGTTTGCAGATATTTAAGAAACATGCCAAGTGAACATTCTTGTGTATCTGAAAAACAATGTCAGTTATTCTGCTTTGAAAATGGGCGTTCCGTGCCAGAACGGCTGTCTTTGTTTTGGTTCTTTTAACCTGCCCAATGCCAGTTTAGCCATTTATATTTCAGCACCCCTGGCTGCCTTGTTGGAAAACCGCATATTTCATTCATTCATTCAGAAAGGCTTCCAAAGCATGCGCCCGTGACCGAAATGCGACCTCTGAAATGAGACGCAGATTCAGAGTTCCACATGAGGTTATTAATTAGCAAACAATATAAATATTACGAACGTAAACATTAGGTGAGCAGGTTACATTGTAACCCCGTGTCCTAACAACACGCTGCGTGATGAGATTTGCAGTGATAAGCAATTTGGCTGTTTGCACCAGATGAAACACGACAGAAATTTAAATACAGCCATTCAGAAGCACAGAACATGCACTCACTCACAAAATGGTAAGGTTCATAATCTAATTAATACATATTAAACCTCTTTAACATTATTAAATGTACATGCTGAATCACTATGTGTTGGTTTTGAGTCACAGTTCTAAAGTTCAATTTCAAACGGTTTATTTCCTTTTCAAGATCTGAGGTAAACTATCTGCTGCTGCTTTCAGTATTATGGCAATAAATGTCATGTAAAATGGTATTCAAACTCACATTGTTAGCATTTAACACTGAATAAAGCACATGAGGTGTACCTGAGGTGATCATTGTCAGTTTTCTGCAAGAAATAGAATAAATATTAGTTTCTAATATATCAATTCGAGGTGTTGGTTGGAACAAAAACTCCTTTTAATATGGAGAATGTTCCTTCTATCGTGTGCCGTTGCTTTTATATAGAACACGATTTAAATCAGCCTTCAGGCTTGATCGTCAGACTCGCTCCTTGGTCCTTAATCTGACAATCTGATATATATATATTGTGATCATGATTTTCAAAAGTATTACAAAGCTTTGTAAAAAATTATAATTACTATTTTTGAGCCTCTACGTATTGTGTGATAGAGCGCTTGGACCCGGTAGCTGCTTTGCGTGATGTCACACTTAACAAGCAGATAGTCTAAACATAAATTAATCATGACAAACTATATAATTTGAAAGCTTAAAATTGCTAGTTTAGATATCTGTTTTTTTATCAATAATACTGAGCAACAGTTATTTATAAATTTACAACAAGTATACTCATCAGAGTCTTAAATCAATACGTTACATTATTTATTTATTTATTTTGCTTTAAATGAAGCGCTTAATATAAATGTGGAAAAATATATATTCAAAGTAATTTACCATAAATTATCTTAAATGTTATGTTACACAGAAAAAATGAGTCTTTTTTAGTAGCTATGTTTCCATCCAAAGATGTGAATCAAATGTATGCGCAAAACTAGATTATTGCATAAAAATGTAATAAATGACTTTAAGACAATGACGACAAGTAATGAACACGTGGTGGCGTTTGAAGGCGTGAGACATGGAGCACAGACAGTTCTGGAGGTAATTGATAATATAATAACACTAATACTGAAATGGTTACGGCGTTTCAGAATGACCAAAACAACATTACAGATGTTTTATAGTGTGGTCAGCCTGTGGGTTTGTCCATTCACACATTTTTATCACCACATGATCTCTCATAACAAAATCACATGCCCTTTTTTTTAATGTGCATACTGGAATTTGTTTGGTAAAAATGTTTCTATTGTGGTTTATGTACATTGTTTCTTATCAAACAAAAAGTTTATCCTACTCAGTTATGCGCATGTTTTTTATGTGCATTTTCAAAATTTATGTGCATCTTGGCGTTTCCATCAACTGTTTTTTTATGCACATATCCAAAATGCGCACAAAAATAGTTAGACGGAAACATAGCTATTGACACGATGAAGAATAAATAGCAACAGAATTGTCAGTTTCAAATTAAATATTCCTTTAACACATTGCTCTTTCTATCAATGCACAGGTCTTCTTTTTGACACATTTTAGCCTTTCAGCCTCACACTTGAAGAACCACTATATTTCATGTATGCATGCTATCTTTTTCCCTCCACCACTATTTCTCTCCCTTGATTCCTCTCTATACCCATGTCTTTTTGTGAAGAGGTAATGGACAGATCTGCCCAATTACTGAGCATGTGCCCTCTTCGTCCCTGACCTCTAGCTATTCCATTTGACCTCCCAGCATGCTTTTTCAGAAAGAGACAGAAAAAAAGAAACAGAAGAGTAAGAGAGAGAGGCGCCTGCATGAGTGAAATCTATTTGAATCAATCTATTTGCATTTCAATGTAAGGTCAGGTTACTAGTACATATACGGCGCATATTTAAATATTGGAAAAAAAAAAGTTGGCTCAAAAATGGATGTTGTATAAATAGCTCTCTTAAATGTAACACCTTTTCATAATACTTTTTTTTTTCTTGGGTTTTGCAGTTTTAGTGCTTTTAATAATAAAAAATACACAGCACCTAAAGTCCTTCAATTTGGCTTATATGTGAGTGAGGGAGTCACTGAATTATTACAAGTGTTTGCTTAAAGGAAAAATAGCAACCTAATTCTTTATAAGTAAGTCGTTGAATCTTTTATTCAACTGATTAATACAAAACGCTGATTCATTCAGCTACTGTTACTAATAGTACAGTCCCTTTTGTCCTGTTAACATCTGGTATCAAAATACATATTTGTGAAACTGTTCACAAGTCAACAATGCTATATACAGGTGTAAATGGGCTCTGAAATACTTATGATTGCGATCAGAGGTATTTGAAAATCAACAATCTAATGGAAATTTATAACATTTTAATTTAGCCATCACAATTGTATGATTTAGTACAATTTGCTTATCCCCCAATGATAGTTGCTTTTAGGGTTGGGTTTTGGGGGCATGCCTTTTTTTCTTTACATTTTAAATGTTTTTGTACAAATGAAATCGTATCAAAGGTCCCTTTGTTAAACTGCAGAGTCACATTTTCAGCATCAAAAGCTGTGGAGCAGAGATCAAGGCCTTGTAATGCAAACTAAAATTGTTAACAGGAAACACGCAAGGAAGGTCTCCATATAATTTCCCAGTTTCTGTTCATATGGAAATTGCACATACTTATTTTACAATATTACATCAAAAGTCAAGAAAAAAGGTCTAAATATGCCCATAAACACTGCCCTCAAATAAATCAGGAACGTGGCTGAAAGTGTAGATAAACAATTAATTAAAGCACCATACTGTATATGTTGCATATAGGTATATTTTTGCATAGTATGTGTCAAAATGATAGCTTCTTTTAAGACAAAAATCCTTAAAATTCATTCATTCATTCATTTTCTTTTCGGCTTAGTCCCTTTATTAATCTGGAGTCGCCACAGTGAAATGAACCGCCAACTTATCCAGCATATGTTTAACACAGCGGATGCCCTTTCAGCTGCAACCCATCACTGGGAAACATCCACACTCATTCACTACGGACAATTTAGCTTACCCAATTCACCTATACCACATGTCTTTGGATTGTGGGGGAAACCGGAGCACCTGGAGTAAACCCACGCCAACACGGGGAGAACATGCAAACTCCACACAGAAACGCCAACTGACCCAGCCGAGGCTCGAACCAGCGACCTTCTTGCTGTGAGGTGAACATGCTACCCACTGCGCTACCGTGCAGCCCCAATCCTTAAAATATTAAGTAAAATTCATGTTCAATGAAGATGTTTTTGTTAACTTCAAAACTTAATTTTTAATTAGTAGTATTATAGTTGTATCTCAGCCAAATATTGCTCTATCCTAACAAACCATACACCAATGGAAATCTTATATATTCATAGTTTAGTTGAGTTATAAATCTATATTCAAAAAGACACCTTCGGCTGGTTTTGTGGTCCAGGGTCACATATATGAATGGGAATTGAAATATATTTGTGATCCGACTGTCTAAAGAATTCCAGGTGTAAGAATTCTAGCTTGTACATATTTATATTTTCTTGTGGATGGATTTATTTCAGGTCTACGATCCAGTTGAAGTTTATATTGTACATAGCCATTTCATTCCTATTAATCCATCATCATCTAGTGCCATCATTCCGCTGCACGCAAACATAGTTACTATTAACCTGTTTATTGAACTGGTGTTTAAAAGCAATATCACATATTGGGAGTGATTCATTCCTATCTCTCTCACACACATACACACATGCACGCACGCATTCACACACACATGCATGCACACACCTGTATTTCTTGACAACTGAAAAAAAAAATCTCCATGCACAACAGGCAAGTCCCATTACTGACTTTGATTAAATGGACAAAAGTTACTTAAATTAAATTTCATGCGAAAGCTATCTTATTTGGCAGTTCAAAAACAGAAATGGGTGTCCATCATCTAAAAGCACACTGCCATGATGACAGCTCTGTTGATTATAATGGGATTGGGCTTGTTTTACATGTCAGGCATCTGCTATAGATACGCATAGTCAAACTTTTCTGACAGATACAACCATGCAGGGTATGTTTTATTCTACAGGATTGTAATTACATCTTTTAGGTCTGTAGTAAACCATGTAGAAAAATGTAAATAAAACAAAAATCCCCTTTTAATTGCAAAAAATTCATTTGGCGTGATACTTTTACTTTTTTTATTTATTCATGTAATATAATAGCATTCCTTAATTTAATTTAATTTAATTTAATTTAATTTAATTATTCATTCATTTTCTTTTCGGCTTAGTCCCTTTATTAATCTGGGGTCACCACAGCGGAATGAACCGCCAACTTAA
>CAIGQV010019068.1:8822128-8842309 GCA_903798115.1 Danio jaintianensis | reverse complement strand
GAAAGAAAGAAAGAAAGAAAGAAAGAAAGAAAGAAAGAAAGAAAGAAAGAAAGAAAGAAAGAAAGAAAGAAAGAAAGAAAGAAAGAAAGAAACAGAATGTCTTTCTTATTCAGAGAAAGAGCTGAATTTGTCTTTCCCTCAGGTCTGAGACACAAAAATAACCATGAAACTGATCTTGACTCAGTGACTTGGCCCATAAACAGCACTGCCACCGGAACCTCAGCTTTTAATTCACAATGGCTTCACTGACTATATTATTCATATCTCCCATGTCTTAGGTGACCTTGAAGAGCAAACCTGGCTTTGTTTGTTTGCCTACATTGTGTGTGTGTGACAGAAAGTAAACTTCTCTCTTTTCTTGTCTCCTTAAGCCCAGGCTCTCTTTTTCTGCCACCTCTATTGTCTTTCTAACTCTCCTCATGCATGCATTGCCCGTCCTCTCATTTTTTTCTTCAGTGTTTGTACTATAAGACACCCTGCCCTTTCTCCAAACACCCTATGGCAAAGATAGCAGTCCATTACAATAGCCAATAACAATGCAAATTTTTTGGATTTAATTTAGCCAACTCTTCCCTTATGTTTACCATGTCATGCCTTATTGGATAGTACAATAGAGAGGTGTACTTTTTAACATGGATAATGAAACAACAAATGAGACAATATATGGGACAACAAATAGCTCACAATTTCAAACAGAAATATTATGAGAAAATATTTCAACAACTATTTAACAACTTTAAGCGTAAGGCAGGATGGTGGCTCAGTGGTTAGCACTGTCGCCTCACAGCAAGAGGGTCACTGGTTCGAGTCCCGGCTGGCAGTTTACTCATATGGTCAAAGTTCCAATCAGAACCTCTATGCTTAATATCAGCAGCATTTTGCACAGATGTTCATCCTCATTCAAGTCCATCTGTAACCTCTTGCTTTAGCTGCAACGATAATGAAGCCGAATATTTACAGCACATTTTATATGACTCAACACGCTATTATAAATCAGAGGTTTTCTGCATTTTTATGCAGTGGACCCTTAATATGCTGATTTGTAACTTTGTAAGGACCTCTTTCTGAATTATAAATATATCAAATTTAATCAAATCACATCAATAATCAGGGGCGTCACGGTGGCGCAGTGGGTAGCACGATCGCCTCACAGCAAGAAGGTCGCTGGTTCGAGCCTCGGCTGGGTCAGTTGGCATTTCTGTGTGGAGTTTGCATGTTCTACCCATGTTCGCGTGGGTTTCCTCCGGGTGCTCCGGTTTCCCCCACAAGTCCAAAGACATGTGCTATAGGTGAATTGGGTAAGCTAAATTGGCCATAGTGTATGTGTGTGAATGAGTGTGTATGGATGTTTCCCAGTGATGGGTTGCAGCTGGAAGGGCATCCGCTGCGTAAAACATATGCTGGATAAGTTGGCGGTTCATTCCGCTGTGGCGACCCCAGATTAATAAAGGGACTAAGCCCGAAAAGAAAATGAATGAATGAATGAATGAAATCAATAATCAAATCAAATATATTGTAATAATAATAATAATAATAATAATAATAATAATAATAATGGCGGCGCAATGGCGCAGTGGGTATGGCTGTCGCCTCACAGCAAGAAGGTCGCTGGTTCGAGCCTTGGCTGGGTCAGTTGGGATTTCTGTGTGGAGTTTGCATGTTCTTCCCATGTTCGTGTGGGTTTCCTCTGGGTGCTCCGGTTTCCCCCACAGTCCAAAAACATGCACTATAGGTGAATTGAATAAACTAAATTGTCCGTAGTGTACGGGTGCGTGTGTGAATGAGAGAATGAAGCAGTTAATTCCGCTAGGAAAATTAATGAACGAATGAACTTTATGCATAAATATTTATATTTATATACAGTGACAATTTATTTCTTTATTTTTTAATATTACGCCCAGTTCTCTACTCATATATTGATGTAAGTACATATTTGTTCTAGGGTCGTTTTTTTTTTATGTGATACAACACAAAACAACACAACACAATATAATAAATCATTAAAGATGCCTTAAATTAAACATAGCAGAGAAGATAAACTCCATGTTTACTGTATTACTACTATAATCCAGAAGTTCTAGAACTACACTATACTGTAATCCTAGAATTTTAGAAGCAAGTATAAAAAAAAATTAGTTTGTTTATTTTATAAAATAATAATCAAATTGCAAACACTTTTAAAAGGTAAAAGACTGACTTTTTAAATTCATTACTGAGCTACGTACTGAGATTTTATGTAGTGTCAGCATACATTGGATGGATTTTAACAATGTTAATGTATCTAGTGCATCTAAAACCAGGGAAATATATGTGTCAGAATAACTCAGTATTGACAGATAATCAATATTAATGACTGGGGCGTAAAATATAATATACATTCTTAGTGACTTGTCTTACAGCACAGGTGTCAAAGTCAGTTCCTGGAGGGTGTAGATCTGCACGGTTTAGTTTCAACCCTAATTAAACACACCTGATAAAACTAACTGAGTCCTTTAGGCTTGTTTAAAACCAAAAGGTAAGTGTTTTGAAGCAGGGTTGGAACTAAATTGTGCAGAGCTTTGACTTTGACACCCCTGTCTTACAGTATAAAAGAGCATTTTATCCAATACAAAATTTATGTTTAAAAGCAAACATGAAATAAATAAATATTTCGAGTTCGAGTCCCGGCTGGACCAGTTGGCATTTCTGTGTGGAGTTTGCATGTTCTCACCGTGTTCGCGTGGGTTTCCTCCGGGTGCTCCGGTTTCCCCCACAGTCCAAAGACATGTGCTCTAGGTGAATTGGGTAAACAAAATTAGCCATAGTGTATGAGTGTGTGTGAATGTGAGAGTGTATGGCTGTTTCCCAGTACTGGGTTGCGGTTGGAAGGGTGTCCGCTGCATAAAACATATGTCGGAATAGTTGGCGGTTCATTATGCTGTGGTTCATTATTCATGTACCACGTTCGCCTCACAACAAGAAGGTCGCTGGTTCGAGCCTCGGCTGGGTCAGTTGGCATTTCTGTGTGGAGTTTGCATGTTTTCCCCGTGTTCGCGTGGGTTTCCTCCGGGTGCTCCGGTTTTCCCCACAAGTCCAAAGACATGTGCTATAGACCATTTTGAGGGATGTAAACAAAAACAATGGTCCTGACCTATTTCCTGTTTTATATTTTTAATTTCTATATCTTCAGAGAATCCAAAAAGAGCCACATATTGATAAATAATCTTATGAGAGCTGTTTTAACATCAAGTTGTGATTGAATTGCCTCTTGTTACAGTTATGAAATAGTTTGATAACAAGCAGGAAATGTTCATGGGCCAATGACATCACCAGATTGAAATGGTCTATACGTGAATTGGGTAGGCTAAATTGTCCGTAGTGAATGGGTGTGTATGGATGTTTCCCATTGATGGGTTGCAGCTGGAAGGGCATCTGCTGCGTACAACATATGCTGGATAAGTTGGCGGTTCATTCCGCTGTGGCGACCCCTGATTAATAAAGGGACTAAGCTGAAAAGAAAATGAATAAATTAAATTAAATTAAACATAATAAAATAAAATACATTAAAAAACAAAAGACAACACAACACAACACAACATAAAACAAAACAATACAGCCTTTAGTCTTCTTACACACCTTTACACTTATTAAAGGAGGCATGGCAGAAAATGTTTTAAATGTATTTAAAAGATTAACCCAAGCCAATTTTCCTTACAAACTTTTTACATTTTCATTTATGTAGTCAGTTTTCACCCGTGTCACAGAAAGCCTTGCTGACACACTGATTTTAGGAGCCTCAGATCAACACGGCTGAGCTCTTTCACCCAGCAGGAAGTTGCTGATCCTGCTGTGCTTAAACATCTTTTGCAGAAAAAAAGAGAAACAAACGAAGAAAGTAGAACACGTCTTCATATATTGAAAATACATATATATATTTTTAAAATATTATTATTATTTTATTGAAGTGTGGCGACCCCTGATTAATAAAGGGACTAAGCCGAAAAGAAAATGAATGAATGAATATTTTATTGGATACAAAGACAAACATTAGATACAAAAAAGAAACATGCTGTTCATTAATTAAAAGCTTATCATTCTTTCTCTTATAATTAGGGAGATCTGTTGCACTTCAGTGAAAGTTTCACACCGTTTGATATCTTCTGAGGAAAGAAAAAAAACTGAAAGAAGGAAACTGAAAATCTACATGAATTATGTGGGATAGTGATTAAAGACGTGCTTGAGGATAAGGCAAGACTCATTTTGATTATGCTGATGAGGGCGAGAAGAGAATGCTAATAAAGTGTTAATTCATACTCCTGTTTGATTAATCCTCTCTTGACCATCTCAGTGCACAGCGGCAGGAGATATTTGCTCACAGATCCACTTGCAGACCGCGATCATCTTCAGACGAGACGTGACAGAACAGGATTATGAAGGCGCAGATTTTCATTCGTCCTTTCAATACAGCTCGAATAATTAAAGTTTTAATTAGTGAGTTTGAAAGGCCAAACTGTCAGCACATTTACTGAAAAAAAACTGCTAAATTATTTAAAAAGCTATATTGATTGAACATGGCCAAATTGAATCGACAAACAGTGAGACTAAATTAAAAGGGACATTTGAACAATGCCTTTTTCAGCTAAAGATTGAAAACTTTTTTTTTAGGGTTTTTTATGTGATTTGTCCATTTGTTTAACTGACAATGACTTTTCGGGGCTTTACTGTGCACTTTACAAAGTGCAGGAATTGCATGTTAATTTAGAAATTAACATTAGGGTAAGTGCATACTGTAGAAGTATTCTTTGTAAGCTCATGTCAACAAATATTTACAAATGAAATCCTATAATAATGATAATGTAACCTATAA
Source organism: Danio jaintianensis (assembly GCA_903798115.1). Classification (NCBI taxonomy): domain Eukaryota; kingdom Metazoa; phylum Chordata; class Actinopteri; order Cypriniformes; family Danionidae; genus Danio; species Danio jaintianensis. The sequence goes on along the minus strand of CAIGQV010019068.1, from coordinate 8,837,463 downwards.
TATAATATAATATAATATAATATAATATAATATAATATAATATAATATAATATAATATAATTTCCGGTTTCCCCCACAAGTCCAAAGACATGCGCTATAGGTGAATTGGGTAAGCTAAAATTGTCCATAGTGTATGTGTGTGAATGAGTGTGTATGAATGTTTCCCAGTGATGGGTTGCAGCTGGAAGGGCATCCGCTGCGTAAAACATATGCTGGATAAGTTGGCAGTTCATCCTGCTGTGGCGACCCCAGATTAATAAAGGGACTAAGCCGAAAAGAAAATGAATGAATGAATGATAATATAATATAATATAATATAATTAAGGGAGTCACGGTGGCGCAGTGGGTAGCACAATCGCCTCACAGCAAGAAGGTCGCTGGTTTGAGCCTCGGCTGGGTCAGTTGGCGTTTCTGTGTGGAGTTTGCATGTTCTCCCCGTGTTCGCGTGGGTTTCCTCCGGGTGCTCCGGTTTCCCCTACAAGTCCAAACACACGCGCTATAGGTGAATTGGGTAAGCTAAATTGACAGTAGTGTATGTGTGTGAATGAGTGTGTATGGATGTTTCCCAGTGATGGGTTGCAGCTGGAAGGGCATCCGTTGCGTAAAACATATGCTAGATAAGTTGGCAGTTCATTCCGCTGTGGCGACCCCAGATTAATAAAGGGACTAAGCTGAAAAGAAAATGAATGAATTAATATAATTACTGTACATTATATTTTGCAATACTGTATTATGTGTATTATCTGTGAACAAATATACAACTACATGATCATTTTATTTTTTTAGATTAAAAAAATCCCACACACCATTAACACTTCACTCCGCACTGGCACATTCCCAACTACATTTAAGCAGGCCCGGGTAACCCCACTGCTAAAAAAAACCATCACTTAACACCTCACTGGTTGAAAATTACAGACCAGTTTCTCTCCTTCCTTTCATTGGCAAAACACTACAAAGAGATGTTTTTAACCAAATTTCCACATTTTTATCTCACAATAACCTGCTAGATACAAACCAATCAGGCTTCAAATGTGGACATTCCACTGAGACTGCACTACTTTCAGTCACCGAAGCCCTGCACACTGTCAAAGCAGGTTCTAAACCATCCATTCTGCTTTTACTGGACCTGTCTGCTGCTTTTGATACAGTGAATCACCAGATTCTACTGTCCACGCTCTCCTCAATGGGCATCACTAAAACCCCGCTCTGCTGGTTGGAGTCTTACCTCACCGGCAGATCATTCAGAGTTGCCTGGAGAGGAGAGGTATCCAAAGCTCATCGGCTGGCCACTGGAGTACCTCAGAGATCTGTTCTAGGTCCCCTACTATTCTCTATTTACACCGCATCACTCGGAGCCATCATCCAATCGCATGGTTTCTCTTATCATTGCTATGCCGATGACACACAGCTCTATCTTTCCTTTCAACCAGATGACCCCCACGGTAGCTGCAAGTATCTTGCACTGCCTGGAGGATATCTCAGCTTGGATGAACGACCATCACCTACTGCTTAACCTGGCAAAAACTGAACTTCTTGTCTTCCCTGCAACATCACACATACAACATGACTTCTCAATCCAGCTGGGATCATCCACCATTACCCCATGTAGTTCGGAATCTTGGAGTGATCTTGGATGATCAGTTGTCAAAGAGCATATTGCTAACAGTTTGCAGGATTGCATTTTTCAACATCCGAAAAAATATCGGATCATGCTGCCCAACTTTTAGTCCAAGCTGCCATTTCAAGGCTGGACTACTGCAATGCTCTTCTAGCTGGCCTCCCATCCTGCATTCTCAAGCCTGTAAAGATCCAGAAAGCTGTAGCTCGTCTGGCCAACAACAAGCCCAAGAAAGCCCATGTAACACCTCTCTTTTTCTCTCTGCATTGGTTACATGTTGAAGCTCAGATCAAGTTTAAATCACTGATGCTTGCTTACAGGACAGCCACTGGCACTGAATCCTCTTTCCTTCACCTGCTCCTGAAGGTCTACATCCCCTCCAGGAGCCTCCGGTCAGGGTGTGAGCACCTTTTCATTCAATGTTCCATGCTGGTGGAATGATCTTCCCATTACCACTTGGACTGCGGATACACTGGTATCCTACAAACAACAACTAAAAACCCATCTCTTCTGAGAACACCTGAATCCCGGTGAATAATACCAAAACCACCTATAGAAACACTTTCTCTCTCTCCCTCTCTCTAAATAAATGTAAAAAAAAATCCTACTCTAGCACTAAATTCTCTGAGCGTAAACAAGTTACTTTGAATAACTAGTACTTTGTGTATGTATTGCCTATTCTTGTTGAATCGCTTAATGCCTCCTCAATTCTAAGTTGCTGTGGACAAAAGTGTCTGCTAAATGACTAAATGTAAATGTTTAAATGTAAAATATAAATGTCAAGATCAATATAGTTAGGGTTTAATCTTAAGCCTTAAGAGTCTTAAGTGCACAGAGATAAGTGATGCTGGAACAGGTTGAGCTTTGTTTTGGTGTAGTTGTTATCATTTGTTTCTGTTTAGGTGATTAAATATATTTTATTTGTTCATTGACTGATTCATTTATTGTTTATTTTATTTTATTTTATTTTATTTTATATTTTGAGGGTTTATGATCCTTTTGTTATAATCTAGAACCGGAGATGTGCTCCTCAGGGATAATAAAACTTAACTAAAAGTAATACTTTCTTATGGATGCATTTATAAATATAAATATATATATTTATTTATTTATACAACAGTTCTGTCTGGTTCTTGAATCTGATTGGCTGATAACCGTGCGTTATTTTGCCAGTAACAGCACTTGACCCGCCTCTTCACCCTTCACCCTTGTATATTACTCCGCCCACATACAGCGACAAGCTGAGGACACTCTACAGTTTGACAAATATTACTGCTGTTGAGCAGCATAAAGTACTTTTGAGGCTATTTTAGTCAAGTATGTAGTTGTTTAGATTGCAACTATGCAGTTTATTTATAAACCACACTGAACTGAACTGAACTTAAACTCTAAAAACTGAACGGACACCATTCCAATTCACTATAATCTTCTATGTGAAGCTGCTTTGACACAATCTACATTGTAAAAGCGCTATAGAAATAAAGATGAATTGAATTGAATTGAATAAGGATAGTGCCTATTTTAAAATATTTATAATTTCTGAGAGGCAGCGCGTCGGCGGCCATTAGCCTGCCATACAGAGCAGACCAAAGACGGTTGACGTTATCACGTTCAGCCTTATAATTTTAAAACGTCAGCAAAATCACCTGTTTTGTCATCATTTTAGACATTACGATAGAGAATCATTCAAACACTACCTCTAAAGTGACGTTGGTGAATCAGTAACGGCTTTTGCTGTTCTGACGTCAGCTGCAGATGTGAATGAATGGCGGAAGAAAGTAATTTCTAATACAAAAGGGTTTTTAGACTCTCCGTGTTTGATTTTATTTTTTATATACACGATTGTGCCGTCGAACTGTTGTATACAGCTGATATACAGCCGTATCGCACTGCTACTCGTGTGATATTGCTCATATATATATATATATATATATATATATATATATATATATTATTTTATTACTTATTGTTGCATTTCTGTATTCACATTATTGATTCACATATAATATACAAAAAGTATAGTAATAAAAGTGTTTTAAGTATAAAAAAAACTGAAACTAATGCAACTTATTCATACTACAGAGGTATCTCAAATATACTGAAATAACACTGACACATAATAAACTACAAACTATTTATTAGACTTTGAAAGTGCCTGTTTAAGCCAGGTTGTAAACAACAGCTTGTTACCTCATATTGTGTTTGCATAATATCTGCTGCTTTTGTGATTGGAGAGCTGAAGGTCTGAGTGTTTGATTACTTCAGTGATTGTTCTCAGGAAATGCACATATAAGAAGTAAACACTTGTTGTTTGGACAAGAACACCATCACTTTCAGAAAGCCATCCAGACAGAAGCTCCTCACGGATCCTTCCTCTCATCCAGCTGATTTCAATGAGAGATGATATGCAACGGATATTAATGACCTGCTCTTGAATATTAATTGATTCTGAATTCGCACCCCCATCAGAACTGGAGATTGGTGTTGCTTTGAGGTTGGAGGAAATGGAAGCTTTCTGTCAAGAGTGAAATGGGAACAAAAAATGACCTTGCCGTGGAAGATGTTAAAATGAAAGACGCTAGTTATACTGTGTTTCATAATGCATAAGGAAGTGATGTTTGTTAAATGTGCCTGTTGAATTCACAAACTACCTTGAGGAAAACATTGAGCGTGGTCAGTCAAGGCTTTTCAAGGTATTCAATGGAAATCAAATGTTTTGCTATTCAAGAGCATTCCTAAATTGTTAAACTGAGGTCTGAAGATGTGGCAATGTAAAATTTTACAAGGAAAGTTAGTAGTTTTAGGTAAGTAGGTAAACAAATAACTGTTATGATAAGTACTGTATGTACAATTGAATGCACAATTAATAGCTTTTTTGTAAAAATGTAATTATTTTAAAAACATTCCCCACGTTCTGTTTGATGGAGAGATTTTTAAATATATTTTTAAACATAATAATTTGAATAACTAATGTCTTTTTTTCTTTTCCATGATGACCTTACATAATAGTTCATTGGCTATTTTTGCAGCATACTAGTATTTGGCTTAAAGTGCAATTTAATGGCTTTACTAGGTTAATTAGGGAAATCATTGGAAATAATAATAATAATAACAAAATTATATATAATAATAATAATAATTATTATTATTATTATAATTATAATTATTATTATTCATTCATTTTCTTTTCAACTTAGGGGGTCGCCACAGCGGAACGAACCGCCAACTTATCCAGCATATGTTTTACGCAGCGAATGCCCTTCCAGCTGCAACCCATCACTGGGAAACACCCATACACTCTCATTCACACACATACACTACGGACAATTTAGCTTACCCAATTCACCTATAGCGCATGTGTTTGCACTTGTGGGGGAAACTGGAGCACCCAGAGGAAACCCACGTGAACACGGTGAGAACATGCAAACTCCACACAAAAATGCCAAATGACCCAGCCGAGGCTCAAACCAGCGACCTTCTTGCTGTGAGACAACAGCGCTATCCACTGCGCCGCCATTATTATTTTTTTATTACAATATATTTGATTTGATTATTGATTTGATTTAATTAAATTTGATATATTTATAATTCAGAAAGGGGTCCTTGCAAAGTTACAAATCAGCATATTTAGGGTCCACTGCATAAAAATGCAGAAAACCTCTGATTTATAATAGCGTGTTGAGTCATATAAAATGTGCTGTAAATATTTGGCTTCATTATCATTGCAGCTAAAGCAAGAGGCTACAGATGGACTTGAACGAGGATGAACATCTGTGCAAAATGCTGCTGATATTAAACATGGAGGTTCTGATTGGAAACACTTTGACCATATGAGTAAACAACCTGAGGTGATGCAAGGCAAAGAAATGTTCATCTCTAATGCCCACATCCCCTTAAGAAAAAGTAGATACAAACAAACAAACAAACAAATAAATAAATAAACAAATAAATAAATTAATTAATTTAATTTAATTTTTCAACTAAAGTTACATTGCTGTAAACAAGTGAAGGCCAGTAAAAAATAATAATAAAACAAAATAAAAAATAAAACAGTTGGAAAGATAAATGATTTATCTGAACCTGATAACCGTCATCAATAAAAGAGGAAATAGGTGAATTTTGTCCACATGCATTAATCAGTGTGTGTGTGCGCATGTGTCTGGGTGTGGTTTGTGGACAGCATAAATAGATAAATAATCAGAGCTGTTGTCATAATCAGTAAACACAGCCCTGAAGACTGATGCTTGTATTCACACACATTAATCTCCATCTGGTTCTTCAGGTACTCCCTCGCTCTCTTTGGAGGGTTTAAGCTCACTACCTCGGCGGCAATGTGGCATTGCAAATGATAATATTCATTTAAAACTAGCAATTTATTTAGGCTAAATTACACAACATAAAACAGCACATTACATTTCTGAGCATTCGTCTACATGCATGCACACTTTGCCAGTGTATTCTTACCGTGATTAATTACTTGGAACTAATCACTCAAATCACTGGAATTATTATATATATTTTTTGGTGCCGTGGAACTTATAATTGGTGACTGGAACACTTTGAGGCAGCTGTTTTGAAATTTCCAGGTATATCTACATTTAAATTGGATTCCTCATGCCCTGCAGTGGATGCAATGGAATAAAAACTTTTGAAATATTATGTTGAGTTTTCCTTGACGGACTGGAATTTAAATACATACATGCATAATTGATTCGGAGAAAACTTTATTTAGTCCTTGAACAGCCGAAATGGACTAAACAAATCACTTTTTGAGTGTCAGCTGAAGTAGTAAACAGCAATATTGCACTCGTTAATCAAAGTTATAGCTTACTATTTGTTAGTGCTTTCATAAATAATAGCATTACTTATAACGCCCTGGCAACAGGGACTACAAATGTTATATTACTTTTCTGTTACACCTATCAAAATTGCCTATTTTTTCCTCAGCGTCTAGACATTATATACAGTTGAAGTCAGAATTATTAGCCATCCTGAATTATTATCCCCCTGTATATTTTTCCACAATTTCTGTTTAACGGAAAAATAAATAATAATTTTCAACACATTTCTAAACATAATAGTTTTAATAACTCATTAATAATAACTGATTTATTTCATCTTTGCCAAGTTGGCTGAACATAATATTTTACTAGATATTTTTCAAGATACTAGTATTCAGCTTAAAGTGACATTTAAAGGCTTAGCTATAGGTTAATTAGGTTAAATAGGCAACTGAGGGTAATTAGGTAAATCATTGTATAAGGATGGTTTGTTCTGTAGACAATGGAAAAATAAAATATTGCTTAAGGGGACTAATAATATTGAACATAAAATGGTTTTAAAAAAATAAAAAATGTATTTAATTCTAGCTCAAAATAAAACAAATAAGACTTTCTCCAGGAGAAAAAATATTATCGGAAAAAACTGTGAAAAATTCCAACATCATTTAGAAAATATTTGAAAAAAAAAAAAACACTTCAAGCTCAGATTAAATTTTTAAATATAATTAATTTTCATTTTCAACAGAATCATAGTGAGCATAGCAGCAGTCTTTAGAAATAACTTTGGTATATCATAGTTGTAGAAAATACAATCTAATAACAATTCATGATTGTTTTGCAAATAACTTAATAAAAAAAAAGTCATATGAATCAATATTATGACCATTATATAAGTCATGAACGAAGAAATCAAAATTGCCTATGCAATCTCATTCATTCATTCATTTTCCTTTTCGGCTTAGTCCCTTTATTAATCAGGGGTCACCACAGCGGAATGAACCGCCAACTTATCCAGCATATGTTTTACGCAGTGGATACCCTGCCAGCTGCAACCCATCACTGGGAAACACCCATACACTCTAATTCACTCACACACACACACACACACACACTACGGCCAATTTTGCTAACCCAATTCACTTATAGCGCATGTCTTTGGACTGTGGGGGAAACCGGAGCACAAGTAGGAAACCCACGCGAACACAGGAACATGTAAACTCCACACAGAAATGACAACTGGCCCAGCCAGGACTCGAACCAGCGACCTTCTTGCTGTGAGGCAACAGTGCTAACCACTGAGCCACCGTGCCACCCCATTTAAAGGAATATTTCACCAAAAATAAAAACTTCTTAATTCACCCTTTACTTATTTTTTTTTCCTACAATGGAAGTCAATGGTTACAGATTTTTAGCTTTCTTTAAAATATCTTATTTTGTGTTCAACAGAAGAACCTCATAAAGGTTTGAAAACAAGTGAGGGTGAGCAAACATAAGTACATTTTTATTTTTGGGTGAACTATACCCATAAGCCAATCTGCCAAAATTACAAGTTTTGTAATATGCCATTTTAATATGTAATGTTTATGGCTAAATTCCGCCTCCTGCTTCTAAATCACAGCACATTTAGCTCCACCCACTGATTCATACTAGGGCAGGTAAATAACAAGAGAGACAAAAGCAGATCTTTACAACAACCAAACAATAGGGGAGACTTTCAAGACAACAAGATGCTGTGCAGTGCCAGGTTCTGTAAAAACACAGTCTTTACTTTGCCTTTCTTCTGATCACAACAACAGAAAAAGTGAATGAACTAACAAAGCTCCATGTCAGTAAGAACTTGGTCCTTTGTTTGCCACATATTACTGTTGATACTACTTTACAAATGAGTAAGAGTTCAAAAGGATTTTCAGTAAGATTGAAATTTAAAGATGTTATGCTCGCTACGCATATTGAATCCAACTGTAATGCCAAATGCCAAACAAATGTGGGTTATTGTTTTTATTATGCAGAACCTTTTCTTTCTTTGTCATTTTTGTTTGTCGTTCAGTAAAAAGATCATGTTTTTTATTTATTTTTTATTTTTTTAACCTGCATCACAGCTATGTCCATCTATGAAGGTGGGCACACAAATGTTATCCATATTCATGTTCACACATTCTTTAAGGAGGCTCAAAACTGTACAGAAAAATGCCCATAACTTCTAAAATATAAAAAAATACATAAGAGGCATTTCATGATCATCTTGATGTCTTTATAATTATCCTACATCTCACAGGAAAACATTTATTTATTTATTTATTTAGTATTTATTTGATTATTTGTTTGCTTATTTATTTATTTATTTAATTATTTAATAATTTATTTAGTATTTATTTATTTATTTATTTATTTATTTAGTATTTATTAGATTGTTTATTTATTTAGTATTTATTTGATTGTTTATTTATTTATTTATTTGTTTATTTATTTTGGTGACCTTGTGGCTAATTCGTATGAATTTGTGCAATAGTATTCAACATTTTCCATATCACTGTCTCACATTCAAATTAAGCTTTTGTTTAAGGCCAGGTCTTCCTGGAAACCTTTTTTCTTCTTTTTCTTTAAATCATGCAATTATTTAACAAATACATGCATTTTAGAAATTATTACATATTCCACTGTAATACGGTTGGTGTATACAATAATTAACAAGACTTGAGGGTCCATAATAAATGTATGAGTATTAAAGTATTCATTAACTTAACAACGTTATTTCAACCAACGCAACTCAATTATCCATGCAATTATTTCATAACAGCAAATTGCTTTTAAAAAGGAACATGAATGTCCATTGAAAAAAGTTTAGTAAAGGATGCTTTTGGAAGTTACTGTAGACGTCCCTGTCCACAAGTGAGTCCTCTTTGTCACGCTCGTCTTCCTGCTGTCCTTGTCACCCTCCCAGAGCATCTACCGCTCATGTCCTCTCCGTCACCCAGTGCTAATGAAATCATCTCCCACTCCCTTAAAGCGCAGAAGCCATTCATTATGCGCTCCACACTTCTAAAAATGAAAAGTCAATAAGACAAAAAGCAGATGCTGCGTTCCCTCAATGTCCTCTCAGCTGTTTGGCCTCTGGAGGAGGTGTTCAGAGGAGAGACAAGCTCACAGCTGGAGACGGAGCGTGAGAACAGCCCATGCACACATTATTTCCCTGTCCCCAGATTTCAATCATCTGTGCGGGGACCTCGTGGCAAACAGCGGGACGCCTCGGGTTACCGGAGAAGGATGGAGGGATGGAGAGGGAGAATGAAAACAAGATCTGACAGCACAGGCTTGATACTGCATTTCATCACCAGCTCACTCCCAGCAAACATCCCGTCAACACTTCCAACTAAATCCTGCCGCCCGATAATTTAGCAGGGCAGAACGTTCCTGCTAAAGGGTTGAGGAGCATTATTTAGACTTTAGACAGTTTTGAGAAACACAGTTCTGGAAGGTCATTATGTGAGATGCGATCCTAAAAGGTCAGCCTAACTTTATTTTGGTTTTGATCTGTTGAGGTTACAGGAATTGGTGACTCTTAAAAAAATAATAAAATAAATAACAACAACAATAATAATAATAATAATGAAAGAAGTTGCACCCTTTCAAAATATATAAATAAACCAATTGTATCTCTAAACAAATTAGTAAAGTAAATATAAGTAACTAAATTCATTCTTCATTTTATTTTCGGCTTAGTCCCTTTATTAATCTGGGGTCGCCACAGCGGAATGAACCGCCAACTTATCTAGCATATGTTTTACGCAGCGGATGCCCTTCCAGCTGCAACCCATCACTGGGAAACATCCACACACACTCATTCACACACATACACCACGGACAATTTAGCTTACCCAATTCACCTATACCACATGTCTTTGGACTTGTGGGGGAAACCGGAGCAAAGTAACTAAATGATGAAATATATTTTTTTGAAATGTCCATATATGTGTTTTTAACTTAAATCATCCATCTTTGAAGGATGTAGGCTGTTTTTTTATGTTTATTTATAAATATTAATTGCATCATGAAATCTGCTCTGCTATGTCTACTTTTGATGCTAACAATTCTATAATGTGATTGTAACTGACATTTTAGTAGTTGGAAACAATATATTGTATACAAAAATAAATAAATAAATAAATAAATTAATTAATTTTTAAATTAATAATAAATAAATAAATAAATAAATTCATTCATTCATTCATTCATTCATTCATTAAATAAAATGTAATAAAATAATAATATCTGTAAAATAAGAGAACACTACTAGCAGTTTATTACCATTTTTTGTACCATAATTTACAACACCAAAACAGACACTATATTACTCAATCTATTAAACATGTCAATAAAAGTCACTTTTTTTTTTCTTTTTTCTTTTTTTTTTCACTTTTCAACAACAAAAGTTGTTGGAGGATACATCAGGGTCCCATAATGCAATTCAAAAGCACAAAATATGAAAACATTACAGTGTACATTTGAATTTTACTTGTTATTATGCAGTGACTCCAGAGTTTTTGCATTACATATACAGTAGCAACTCTAAATTTACAGTAAACTACCATTTCATTCATTTACTACAACATCAACATTTTAACAAGTATTATCATCTACAATGCACCCTTTATTACACACAGACAAATACACTTACTATAAGCAGGTGGCAATTAAAAAATAAAATATAGAGAATTAATTATTCTATATAAATATAATTATGATTTGATTAAATATGATTTGATTAAGGGGCTGCACGGTAGTCTCAGGACTAATTTCATTTTGTCTGCCTCGGGTCAAATTTTTCTTTTAAAACAGGAATCAGGTTCAGGTAAATTCAGGTCAGGTATTAAAGTAATCTAGTTATAATAATAAATACTGTTCAGTAGGCTGCACGGTGGCGCAGTGGGTAGCACGTTCGCCTCACAGCAAGAAAGGTCGCTGGTTCGAGCCTCGGCTAGGTCAGTTGGCGTTTCTGTGTGGAGTTTGCATGTTCTCCCCGTGTTGGCGTGGGTTTCCTCTGGGTGCTCCGGTTTCCCCCACAAGTCCAAAGACATGCACTATAGGTGAATTGGGTAGGCTAAATTGTCCGTAGTGTATGTGTGTGAATGAGTGTGTATGGATGTTTCCCAGTGATGGGTTGCAGCTGGATATGCATCCGCTGCTTAAAACATATGCTGGATAAGTTGGCGGTTCATTCCGCTGTGGCGACCCCAGATTAATAAAGGGACTAAGCCGAAAAGAAAATGAATGAATGAATGAATACTGTTCAGTTTCTTGCACTAAACAATTATTTTACTTCATACAATCTCAATGTGTTATCAGGAGCCACAGGTACTAATTTCGTTTTGCCTGTACATTTGTTTTAAATCTGAAAGTGTCGGTCATCCTTAACTTGCACATCATAAATCACCAAGGACCTCAGTTTCAGTTAAAAAAAATCTACATTAATGCTCCACTGAAGAAAAATGTCACCTAATCTCAGATGTCCTAAGGCTGAGTAAATTAACAGCTAATTTTCACTTTTGGGTGAACTATTCTTTTAACGTGACCTTCATTCAGTATACTTTAACAAAAATGTTATAAGATCATTTTAATAAAAATCAAGCCCTAGGACATAGTGCACTAAGTTGAGAAAACACTTAAGCATATTTTCCCTGAATAATATACAGGCCACATAAATTGCCTGAGACACAATTTGCATATTATGATGACCTTATGTTAGGCTGCGACTCCAAGGTTGAGAGTTTTCGGCCTAAAGCCACGAAGACCATGACAGACTACAGCTCTCAGATATTTAAGCGACTCCCTTATGAACACAGGATAAAGTCATGATCACAGAGCTCCTGCTTCACGCTCACTACAACGCAGCGGTGCATCAATCACCTAAACTTATGGGCCATATTATAAAAACAGAGACCTCTGCACTCCTGGGCCAAGCTATCAGAGGACGGACCGGCTCTCTGGCTCTCAGCACCTCTATACAATTTCTGTTCGAAGATTAATGTTCTTGCATCTAGTGGGTTCAGGGACGAGAGAACAAGGAGAGCAGACAAACAAACAGTGAACAGGAGCGCATGGGCGAGAGGTGATACAGTATAACTTTGCTAGCTGTTTGGGAGTTAATCCTTGCAATGAAATTCCCTAAATGTGCAGAGAATGTCGAACAGAGCTGAAGGCAATAAATCTGGCTCCAATTTGGTAACAAACTCTCAAGTGTGTATAATAAAATAAATAAATAAATAAATTCAAACAGCATCTGCTTAATGTTGTGTAATAATGTCAAACCGCAAGATTTATTTTAAGATGAACAATTTGTTTATCTATATACTCTATGTGTGTATACTGTATTTTATTTTATTTTATTAAAACTTTCTGTAACTTTTGAAAAAGAAAATGTATACATATATACAAAAAAAAAACTGAATTGTTATATATATATATATATATATATAAAACTAAATAATTGAGTGGTTTCAGGGACAAGAGAACATAGGACGGAAACAAACAGTGAACAGGAGCGCATGAGCAAGAGGTGAAACAGTATAACTTTTGCTTCATGTTTGGAAGTTAATCCTTGTGTTGAAATTCCCTAAATGTTCAGACAATGTCGAACAGGCCTGAAGGCAATAGACCCGCACAGAGTGGGTAATGTCAGAGAGAGGATATAGAGGGCACATTGGCTCCAATTTGGTAACAAACTCTCAGTGTGTAAGGAAATTCACATAGCATCTGCTTAACAATCTGTGCTGGTGTCAAAATGAAGAATTATTTTATATACATGATGTCACATCACAATGACATCAGTTATCAACATCAATGCAATCAATATCACTCAGTACACAACAGACAGTAAACACAGATATCTGACAGCTATACTGTATGTCACTATGATGTCTTACGTGAAACTAAATCAATATTAAGCAAACAATACAAAAAAAATTCAAAAGGAAAGCACTATGGGGCAACATTACATATCTGGTGAATTATAATCGCCTTTATTGGTATTGGTTCATTTCTGGCCCTGTTCATAATTAAATTAAGCTCCATGGGGGAACAAAGAGACTGAGATTTCATTTTAATTCATTGCATTAATCATAAAACAGCCCATACGAGTAAGATGATGCTGGCAGGGCTTTATTAGGAAAACAGATATACTGTATATGCTAAAATTACAATCTGTCTATTCTTTATTCATACGTCTAAAGACATACCTGTGCAAAAAAAAGTGAAAATATTGTGTTTTATGCAGCAGACAACTACAAAGTATTTAAAGAACATTAGAAATAAAATAATAAAATAAAATATATTAAAATGAAATTAAATATAAGTCTTTCCCAAAACACTGTTAACTATAGATTTTTAAAATAATAAAAATATTATTAAATATATTACAAAAACGGGGCTGCACGGTGGCGCAGTGGGTAGCACGTTCGCCTCACAGCAAGAAGGTCGCTGGTTCGAGCCTCGGCTGGGGCAGTTGACGTTTCTGTGTGGAGTTTGCATGTTCTCCCCGTGTTCGCATGGGTTTCCTCCGGGTGCTCCGGTTTCCCCCACAAGTCCAAAGACATGCACTATAGGTGAATTGGGTAAGCAAAATTGTCCGTAGTGTATGTGTGTGAATGAGTGTGTATGGATGTTTCCCAGTGATGGGTTGCAGCTGGAAGGGCATCCGCTGCGTAAAACATATGCTGGATAAGTTGGCGGTTCATTCCGCTGTGGCGACCCCAGATTAATAAAGGGACTAAGCCGAAAAGAAAATGAATGAATGAATGAATATTACAAAAACTGTATCAAATTTATAACTTAAATTTGTACACTTCCCTTCAGTTGTTGCACATCAAGGATATTACAAAATGATTTATTTGTGAGCACAACCATAACGTCTGTAAGTAAACATACAAACCGTCAAACAAACGAATACATAAATAAATATTTTCCATATACATATTTTATATTATTGACAAATATATTATATTATGTGTAATACAATTACGGGCGACGCGGTGGTGCAGTGGGTAGCACGTTCGCCTCACAGCAAGAAGGTCGCTGGTTCGAGCCTCGGCTGGGTCAGTTGGCATTTCTGTGTGGAGTTTGCATGTTCTCCCCGTGTTCGCGTGGGTTTTCTCCGGGTGCTCCGGTTTCCCCCACAAGTCCAAAGACATGCGGTACAGGTGAATTGGGTAAGCTAAATTGTCCGTAGTGTATGTGTGTGAATGAGTGTGTATGAATGTTTCCCAGTGATGGGTTGCAGCTGGAAGGGCATCCGCTGTGTAAAAACATATGCTGGATAAGTTGGCGGTTCATCCTGCTGTGGCGACCCCAGATTAATAAAGGGACTAAGCCGAAAAGAAAATGAATGAATGAATAATACAATTACATACTGACAATAAAGAAAAAAAAAAAGACAACATATGTTTTGTGCCAACAATTAAAATTGAAATTCATGTACTAAATGGGAGCAAATTATTCAGCACTGAATTTTGTCCTATTCTTGCAATTCAGTACTAACCCACAACACTAACAGCACTCCCTGCTACTAATACAGGGCAAACGTGTGTGTTTGTTGTTTTCTCTGTTTTCCTTTGCTCAGCAAAGCTGTGATCTGTGTGAGCAGTATTTGAGCAAGAGCATCTTCTGCTGGCTTTAAGGGTGGTTTCTTCTGCTCTGATCTTACAGCTAAGCTTGAGTCAGGTAGCTCTTTTTACACACACACACACACATACGCACACACACACACACACACACACACACACACACACACACACACACACACACACACACACACACACACACACACACACACACACACACACACACACACACACATATACACACACACACACACACACACACACACACACACACACACACACACACACACACACACACACACACATGCGCGCACAAACACA
>CAIGQV010019068.1:8729581-8748695 GCA_903798115.1 Danio jaintianensis | reverse complement strand
AAAATAAAATAAAATAAAATAAAATAAAATAAAATAAAATAAAATAAGGGCTACGGTGGCGCAGTGGGTAGCACGTTCGCCTCACAGCAAGAAGGTCGCTGGTTTGAGCCTCGGCTGTGTCAGTTGGCGTTTCTGTGTGGAGTTTGCATGTTCTCCCCGTGTTCGCGTGGGTTTCCTCCGGGTGCTCCGGTTTCCCCCACAAGTCCAAAGACATGTGGTATAGGTGAATTGGGTAGGCTAAATTGTCCGTAGTGTGTGTGAATGAGTGTGTATGGATGTTTCCCAGTGATGGGTTGCAGCTGGAAGGGCATCCGCTGCGTAAAACATATGCTGGATAAGTTGGGGTTCATTCCGCTGTGGCGACCCCAGATTAATAAAGGGATTAAGCCGAAAAGAAAGAGAAAGAGAATGAAAATAAAATAAAATAAAATAAAATATTAAGAATTAAGAGTTGCTGTTTTGTTCACAACTTGTATATAGGTTGATACATCCAGGATAAGCACTAAGTGACATTTGGATTAACAATACAAAATATTACATACGTCAACATTTGTCTTAAGATTTTATTGGTGCTAAGCTTATTTTTGCAATTGTTGTAATGTTTGATGTAGAAAACTGCCACAGCCTGCATATCACTCTGCCCCTCAAAAATGTCCAGTGAGTGTCATGATTATCTTTTCTTTTCTAAAAAGAGTTCTGATCCACACAATGCTGAATCACAAGCGTACACAAACACATTTTACACAGACGGACAGTAGCCCATCAGCCACATTTTTAACCTGGTTATCCCAGTAATACACCAGCAGATTGTGCTAACCTTCACTGGTAATGATGTTAGACTTCAAGTCCAGATACTGAGTTTAAAGAAAGAAAAGATGGAATATAGCCTTTTCTCTTGTTTTTCTTTTCTTTTTTACAATGCAGATTTATTATTATTTTTTTCCACCATCAGAATCCACTCAACTCCAGTGAACTTGAGCCTTTTATGTTGCAAAAAATGGCATAAAGTAATGTTTTTTTTCAATTCATAGAAGTGGATAATGCTATACAGATTCAAATAAAGTCTGAAATAATTCAAGCTAAAGTCCACTTTTAACCGCTCGTTGAAAACACATTAAACCAGACTGGTTGAATGTGTTCAAATATTCACAAAAGTCTATGCCTACACTAGGAAAGCTGCTAATCGCTAATGTCATTTTATCATGTGTCACATTCAATTGCACAACCTTATTTCACTTTATTAAATCAAAAGACTAAAAAATATATATATATATTTATACAGTACAACTTCCCATGAACCCTTCTCTTAAAAAGGGGAAAGAACAAAGAAAAGCATTTGCAAACAGGATCTCTCGTCCACCTCTGATCCATTTTATCTATTTTCCTTCGGCTTAGTCCCTTATTTATCAGGGGTCACCATAGTCGAATGAACCGCTATGAACTATTCTGGAATATGTTTTACGTAGCGGATGCCCTTCCTTCCAGCCACAAAAAAGTACTGGAAACACCCGTACACACTCTCGCAACACACACACACTCATACACTACAGCCAATTTAGTTAATCTAATTCACCTATAGCGCATGTGTTTGTGTCTGTGGGGGAAACCGGAGCACCTGGTGGAAACCCACGCAAACACGGGGAGAACATGCACAGACTCCACACAGAAATGCCTCCTGGCCCAGCCTGGACTCGAACCAGCGACCTTCTTGCTGTGAGGCGATAGTGCTAACCACTGAGCCACCGTGTCGCCCCACCTCTGATCCTACAGTCTAACATGCATGTTATTACCAAAATTGGGACTATGTGGACAAATCAATAAATCAATCAATTGCTAATAGGTAGGGATGTATGAAGTAAAGCAGACATGACAAATCCACGTTACTTGAGCATGTTGCAAAATCCAATCTGGGAAAACATTTGTCCAAACTAACAAATTGTCAAAATTTCCCAATAGATTCCATGGATCAGCAACATGGTCCACAATTTCACTCTTGAATATCAAGATGTTCTTCATTCAATATTGCACATTCAGTACTCTGAAATTACAGGAATTTAGAAATGACTCATTTTCATTAGCACATATTTTGTATTGCTAATGTTTAATTTAATTTAATTTAATTTAATTTAATTTAATTTAATTTTGTATTTGTTCATTCATTATTATTATTATTATTATTATTATTATTATTATTAATATAGAAACACAAAACAATCTCATTTCAGCCAATCAACTGCACTGTTGACGTTGTTTCATTATAACGTTTAACATGTTTTAACGTGAGTGTTGCATGCTGTTCCCTTCATTTTGAAGTACTAAAAATCCCATCTTTCAGCCTATTCAGTCAATTATTACAAAAAAAAATATTATTTGTGTGTGTTCGCGCGCGTGTGTGTGTGTGTGGGAGAGTGATTGTGGGAGGCAGTGTTGTGTCAACCCAGCAGGAAAGAAGAATCCACTAAGCAAACAGAGCCGAAAATATCACATCGTCTTCAGCCTTTTTCGCTGAATCAATACCGGCACAAATATTACTTCAATTTCACACGACGACACCGTGGTGCCAAGGCGCTAACGCTAAGCAGTATTAACAAATCGATACATCATTTAAAAAGGTCATATCAGTCAGGGATGTAATTTAATGCCAGGTAGCAGACAGCACAGATTTGCAGCTAATTAAATGTTGCCATCTCTGTACAAGCTCTCCCACTTTTCAAAGGTGAATCAAGGCAGGGGTATCGACAGTTCTTTGCTCTGCATAAACATGGGTGACAATCTTTCTGAAGTAAAGCCCCTCTGTTGTTAATCTGCTCCTTTTTGCTTTTTTATTTCGAGGTTTCCTCAAGGGTATCTCCACAGCAAGTTCAATCTTAATCAACATCTTACACTTTTAATTAGTGCCTTCTACTGGATCCCAATGCCAGCGCCAAGATTTTACAGTTTGTCAACCTTCAAAGACACACACTTGCTCGTGTCGCGCCATCACTCCAGTCTGAAATATCTTGTATTAGATTAGAAGTTTTGAACTAGGCGAGAAAAAAAACGGAGCAGGTGTCCTGTGCAATCCAGGCGCAATTATGACATCTTTCACTGCGTACGTTTCACGAGTGAGCGGCGTGCAGTTAAAACATTAGCCGCCTCAACGCTCAAAGCTCTCCGCAAAAAAGATCCTTCTCATCCGAGTAGGAGGACGAGGACGGATCTGACAGCTGCGTGTGTTTGTGGCGCACGTCACATGAAATCACAGAAAGGAAAACACTAAATCATCTGCTAGGAAAACATACATTAGCGAGACTGATGGTGTGATTTTGTGTTCATTTTTTGCTCCGGCGTGAGATTTTTTAGGTAGCATCTGGATAAAAATGTGACATTACTTTTTGATGGAATCACACACAAACACATGCAGGGGTGTGCGATAAGAGATACACTGTCAGTGGTTTTGTCTTGTTTGAGTAAAATATGAAACATGGAGCAATTCACATGTATCTGAAAGCTAATTTGATTAAAGATATTAACAATCTGAGAATTTGAGGAACATTTATTTATTTATTTATTTATTTATTTATATTTAATTTATTTTAATATATTTACATTTATTGTAATATATTGACATTTATTTTAATATATATTTTATTTCATTTCATTTAATTTAATTTCATTTCATTTCATTTTATTTTATTTACAGAAAATTTTTTATTTTAAAGGGCAACCCAAAAGTTAAAACCCCCTGAATTCCCTCAGTTAAACTTGTCATTTTAATGATTCCATGTATAACCACCATATATAATACACTCTTTGACCAACAAAAGTGTGTTATACAAAGTCACAAATGAACAGAACTATAAATTGTGAAACCTACATATAATGGCCCGAAAATACAGTTATAGGTTATAAACAAACTATAACTATAACTAAACTTCCACCAAGTCTTTTACTCTTTATTTGCAACATGTTTGACTGTTAGGCTGCAAAAGAGGACTAGTTAGTAGATACTGTAGACTTAATCTGATCTACATGTATTTTAAGGTGATTTGTCTGCTGCTTAATTGCTACTACATGCAATTAAACGTTGCTTTAAAAAGTGCTTGATTTTTGCGCATGCATTCAAATATTACTGTAGTTAGTAAGCGAAACACAATTTTGGTATTTTTTTTAATGCATTAGACAAAAGTGTGTATACTTTTTTGAAATTGCTGTTCAGGAAAAAAAAAATACACTGAATGACTGTGAAAAAATATACGAAAAAATGACTGAATGACGCAAGTGCCTTTTCCTACAATGATTTGCATTTCAGAGCTGCCAGGACATCTCCTCAGAGGTAAGAGAGAACAAAATGCATTGGGAAAGCATGTTTCATGGTCTCTCACCATACACAGGGGCCTTGCAATAAATACATGAACATCCTGCCACTCAAGAGGGGATACAACATCCCCCGATTGTCCTGCCTGTTTTGTGTGGTTCTGCCAAAGCACGCATAGAGGGTCCAACTTAACTAGGGGAAAATTCACAAGTACTCCACCAGGCTATTGCTACCTGCAGCCCTGCATCGAGCCTGAAGGGACGGGTGCCCAAGTTTTCCCCGTGTGACCCAGTATGACGAGCCAAAATTGGAGTTTTCTGGCAGAAGAACCCTGATGTTTAAACAGTGGGTTTCTCCTCCCTGTAGCCACCCACCCTTGCACGCTGCTTTATTTGTGCACTTGGCGCCATGTGTTGACAAGAAGCCAGATATTGTCTTCTGTTCTCTCCTCACTACCTGGGGAAGCTAATTAGGCTTCTATTTTAGAGGCTGCTAAGGGACAGGGACCACGAGATGGAAAAAAAAAGAAAAAAGAACGAATGCTAATGCAAAATACGCCAGCACAGCATTGTGTGACAACTTCTAAGGGCAATAAAGAAAAAGCCAACATAAGGGCCCGGATTGAACTACAAGGACTTCCGAAGACCCTGCATGTCCAAAGTTTGTTAGCTGTTAGCGGGTTCTGCGCTGTACTGTATATACTAAAAGCGTGGCAAACTCAAAACATTTACGGAACCCAGTTGAGATAAATGTTTAACAAACTCAAATTTTATATTAGTAACATTATATTAAATTCCGCATACCACATACTATTTTCAACTTAACTGCCAAAGCGAACTTTTAGATTTTTCATTGCATAAACATTGTATTAACTAAAATGTTGTAGTTAACTGATTTTTATGTGCTAATCTAACAAACAAACACTGTTTTCAAAATTGCTTAAATACGTTTTTTTGATTGTAAATCTGCTTTGCAAAGTGTTTTCTACATTCAGATTTACTAACAAAGTCACATGAAGGCAAGCCTCAAAAACTAGCAAAAAAGGGCTAATGATGCATACTAGAGTTTTTTTTTTCTTTCATGGATGTCACTGGAGAAGCTTCACTATGCTGAATAAACAGCCTATTATTTTTATTTTAGCAATTCACATCCTACTGGCTGTGTTTTGTCTTTAAGCATTTGTTTTAGATCAATCTCATTTCAAGGTTGACAAAAAAGTGCTGTTTTATGAGAGAAGTCACGGACAATTTTGCAACAGATAAGATCCAGTTTTTCACACTTCTCACGTATTTCTATGGTGATTGACTGTAAAAAAAACAACAACTATGTATTGTGTAATGCGATTGGTTGTCAACGCACACATGGTCCAAGTTGGCTGTTTTACTTTCTCCAATGGTAAAGCTGCAGATATCTGTTGTTATGTATGCCATTTTGTCATGGTCATGGGTTAGTAAAAACTTGCATAGAATTTGTTTGTGTAAATATCACATTAACTCAAAGCATCATGTCTAAGTGCTAATTATAACAAAAAGCAATCTTAACACTGTGTCCTAACTACATGCAATGTGATCCTGCGACATGTGATAAAAGGTCTCTATTCCATATTAAACAGAATTTTTGTCCAAATCATCCACCGCATTTCTATTTTTTTGAGACAGTTTATATTTCTGCGACGTCGTGGCTGAACAGCAGAATAAACCACTATGACAATGATAACCTCAGGTGCTGATTATGTGCTTTATTCAGCATTAAATGCTACTAATATAAACTTGAATCCCATTTTATGTGACATTTATTGCCATACTTAAAGCGGAAGCAGATAGTTTACAGCAGAACTTGAAAATAAAATAACTAGCAAACATACTTTTAAAAATGAAAGTTAGGACTGTGACTCAGTGCAAACCAACAAACATCAGTCACTCAGCATGTACTTTTAAATTAACCTTACCATTTAGTTGGGAGTGCAGTGCACTATTATGCGCTTCTGAATGAGTGTTAAAATTATTCTGTCGTATCATGTCGCATCTGGTGCAGTCAGACAAGTTGCTTGTCGCTGTAATCTTGTCGTGTCATGTCTTAGGGCACAGAAAGTTTGTTAAGCTCATCCTCAACCTAACTGCAACCTATTTTCACGATAAGGCTAACTTACAAAATGTAAATGCCAATGCAACTGAAAATTAAATGTTACACATATCTCACTTAATTATTCAAGCATACTGGGTATGTATAAATCTACCACAACTCAACTTTAGTTTAAGTTCATCTTAATACTGTTTGGTTTAACAGTGTACAAAGCAGACTTATTGCATGCTTGCACATATTTGCATAATTAGTTTCAGTGTAATATAATCAGTTAATTAGCTCACATAACTTTCTTTCTATTAAGCACAACAAACTTTCAGTAACAGTTGAATGAAATGACTCCAATTTAGATGATTTCACCATTTTACAGTTCACTGCTACATTTTCCAGGTCAGCAGACTCCTTTTACCCGGGTCTGTTTGTGACGTTATCTGTGACAGTGTCTTGGTAACTGCCTGAATTGCTGACAAGCATCACCCCCTTGCTAGCCTGTCAATCAAACATGCCGGCCAGCTGACACACTATAGATCTCCACTCTGTGTCTCCAAGCTTGGTGGCATTCACTTAAATCCAAACCCCCACAACAGAGGTAAACATTTCATGCTCCAACAGAGGTCACCTGCCACTGTGGATTGTTTCCGTTCCGTACACTTTTGCTATCCGAGCACACAACGTTTCTGTGTTTATCATTGCTGCACAACAAAAAATAGCCCCAGGCATTGTTTTTTTTAACCAAACCCCATGAGTCAACAACTCCAACTTACATTAAAGCTGTTGTAATTGCTTAAAAGCTAATTGTGTGTTGTGGTATGAGCCCAAAGTTAAGATATGCATTAACTTTGTGCATCAAACCTCTCTGAAATATCAAAGCAGCTTAAAGTTCACACAACTCAAACTATGAAGCTTTCTAAAAGGTCTTTGCTTTACAGATGCACTGTATGCTACAGTTTGACCTTATTCGGAACAGGGTGGCTGAAAGGGTTCTGGTCTGGTGCGGGGACACGCTGTCAAAACAAGGAACCTCAAGAGGCAAAACAGCAAAGGCCTTCATGCCTTATTAATGAGACAAAGTTGATTTCCAGCAGCAGCGGCTTGTGCTTCTCAAGAATAAGGAAGCACAGATGTCACTTATCAATGACAAAATGTATACTAGACTGGGATTTTTTTTAGTTTTTGCATCTGCAATGTTGTTTGAAGACATTACTTCTCAAACTACTACTAAGTTTAAACTACTAAACTTCTCAATAGACAATATTGGTAAACTAATCCTCATCCCAGAACAGGATGAACAGCATACATTTTGTTCATATTCAATACTTGAATATTAATATTTGAGAATAGAGTGGCATATAGTATGCATACTTTATTATTATTATTATTATTATTATTATTATTATTATTATTATTATTATTAGTAGTAGTAGTAGTAGTATTTGTTTGTTTGTTTGTCCTCATGATTAATTCAGTGAGTGGCATCCAGATGTCATATCAAATGAATGAATGAATAAAGTTTATGGCTAATTAAATAAATTTTTTTCTGTACATATTACTATTATGTTTAGTAATACAATATATCTAATGGCGACACGGTGGTGCACTCACAGCAAGAAGGTCGCCGGTTCGAGTCCCAGTTGGGTCAGTTGGCATTTCTGTGTGGAGTTTGCATGCTCTCCCTGTGTTGACGTGGGTTTCCTCCGGGTGCTCTGGATTCCCCCACAGTCCAAAGACATGAGCTATAGGTGAATTGAATAAACTAAATTGGCCGTAGTGTATGTGTGTGAATGAGTGTGTATGGATGTTTCCCAGTACTGGGTTGCAACTGGAAGGGCATCCGCTGTGTAAAACATATGCTGGATAAGTTGGCGGGGAATAATAAAGGGACTAAGCCGAAGGAAAATGAATGAATGAATATATCTAATAATAATAATACTAAACCTGTCATTACGTATAACTTAGAGGATCTGTTACATTTTTTAGCTTGGAAATATAATGTGATTTGCAATTAAAAGACATCCATTAATATTTTATTATTAAGAACAAATACATTATAAAGACATTTTCTATTATATATACTAAGCTACTGAACGAAGCACTTCAACAAAATGACAAAAGGGCTGAGTAGGACACTGCAATACTGAAATTCAAGAATTAATAGTGTATAATATAAAGATTTTTGTCATGGATGATTGCCATATTTTGTTGAATTTTTAGTGGAAGCTGTGCTTCCCATGCGGCCACTGATTTCCGCAACTCTCCATTCAGTCCTGGAAGTCTCCAGTCATGAGTTACTGCTCTGATAAGAAACCAAGCGAGTCCAAGACAAAGAGGCAAAAGGACATAGCTCAAGAACTTAACGATAAGATACCACGATAGCAACGGTTTTGTTACCAACAGACACTGCAATTGTTTGAACTGCCAGTTATCGAACTGTTGTGTGTATGTGACCACACCACGCAAGTAAGGGGCATGCACAAAGCACTTCAAAAAGATAAAGTGTTTTAGGAATCCTCATCTTTGTTCATTCAAGGGAAGCCAGATGGTTACAAACAGATACATACACATCCAGCCAATTTAATAGCACATCCTGCCATTCAATAGTTCATCTTGTTGTTTGTTTGTTCCCTCGCTAGGCTTTTTTGATTGAGTCTAACCTAGACAGGAATACAGCAGCCTGTGCAAACTAACCCAATGTGACCTTCGCCAAGTCACGGATCCGCCAAGTGCATGTATGTGTGTCTGTGTTATGAATGTAGGGTTGGGTCTAGATGTAATCAGGTGACTAGAAAGGCGTGCAGCTCGAAGCTTCAGAGAAAGACATGAAATCAATGGGACAGCAGTGCAGCCCTGTAGAGGGAAAGTATTAAAGACGGGATGAGGTAGGGAGGTTTAGGCCCTGCTCAAGGCAGGTAAGCGACAGACGAGTGTGTAAATCTCATCCATTGACAGAATCAGTGCACGCTCTTTATGATGCAGCTGAACATAGATGCTTTCTGGCTAGCGGTTATAAAGAAAAATGCTGTCAAGGCTAAATATGCTGATGCCCACAGCCTTCTCACAGCACTTCTTTTTTAGAAACAACAGTGCAGTTCTGAAATAGCTTAAGCAAAAAAAAAAGTGAAAAATTGTCATGATTTACTTTCCTTACCCTCATTTTGTTCCAAACCCATATGTTGTTATTTTCCATAAAACAAAAGGACAGTTATTTCACTGTATTTTCCATAAGACAAATACGTGAGTCAGAAAAATGTAGCTATATAATAGTTTGTATTGAAAAGACAGATGAACGAATTGTTATTTTGTGCAAGTTCTTTTCAATGAACATATAGACCATCACATTTTAGTTCACTGACTCAATAAGCCAGTAACATCAGTTCTCATTGTGACAGCTCACTTGAGAAGACAATTGTCAGTAAATAATAACTTAAATTCCATTTTGAAACCCACACAATGTATGTAATCTATCAAAAATATACAGCACACAATAGCTTCTTGTGGAACAAACTTGATAAGTGAATATTTCATTTGATACCCGTTTTCTTGGATCAGTGGGAAAAACTAAAAAAGCTATAACATGCCATGCCAATATCACTTTGTGAAGAAACATAAACACTCAAACATTAACCAGTTTCAAATTGCTGCATTGCCAGGCTTCCAAAACACTGTGAAAGAGTAGTATATTAGTTCAACTATCAACTATCCTAATCATTAAAAACAACTTTAAAAACTTTACCCAACACTGGTTATATAAATCATAATATACATGTGACCTTGTTTTATTGTTTTGTTCTGTTTGTAGCAGATGTGGTCAATATGAACAGTCTATGTTCCCTATTAGAAGACAAATGTGTTCAGTAGATCAGAAAAAGTACAGTAGATCATAAAAAAGCACTTGCAATAATGAGCTACAGTACATACTACTTACAATGTTTTAGGGAAAAGACCAGGCTTTACTGCAGTACATGGTTGATCTTCTGGACTGGATTCAAACTGGTGGAAAAGCAGTCTTCCAAAAAAAACACTTTAAGCTGGGCTACACGGCTTTTCACAAAGAAATGTTAGCATACCTATCGCAATTTTTCAGCCAGGTTTGGCCAGGTGCTTTGAATTAAGTGGGAGCCAGTGCTACACAAATCCTGCACTTACTGCACTCCTGCAGGAGGTCCTGGTGACTGCAGGATTGACTAAAATTTGCCACCTGTTTACCACTGTGGGGTGGATGTCTGCAAAGAACTTGGCAGCGGGGCTTAGTATCACGTCTGTCCACCTGGCACAGAGGCTGTTGACGGGACTGTGAAGACATACGTCAGACTACAGGTACACACTGCAGACCCCCAAAGTTAGATGAATTATTCGGTACAAACTCCCCATCGAGAAGAGCATTGGTGACCTTCATTGGTGGGTTGTGCATGATAAAATGGCAACAAACAAACACAGCAGACATCTTGGGAAGGATACCGCTTATGTAAGAAGCAATAAATAGGTTTTCTGAGTAGCGCAAAACACTCATTGAGAAGATGTAAATTTTTGTGAAATTGCAAAAGTTTACTTTAACATACATTTGAGTTTTTAGGTAAATTTAATGCTACAGGGCTGTATGACACTGACAACTTTTGTTCCTTTTCACACTAATGATATTAACATGGACATAGTATCAAGAAATAACTTATTATTTTCATGCAGTTCTTTGCTAGATGCCAAATAAATAGCACAAAACAACTTAACAGTGTCTATGATTTGTAATCAAATACGTTTGCCTCACCTCATCTCCATATGAACAACTTTTCTGCATTTGCTTGGTAGCTCACCTTGTACAGTGTTATACTTGTGATGCATAGCACTCGGGTCCGAATCTAGTAAAATTCCACAAAATATATGAAAGCAATGCAAAACTATGGTAAAATAATGTGGCCGTGTTGCACTTTTCTCTTACACTTGCTTCTGAAAACACTATTAGTTTGGTTCAGGAAAGGGTTTTAGTCAATCGTGTGCAAGATGATTTGTATCTGCACAAGAAGGACGTGTTTCTGACACATATAACAAAATGTACCTTAAGTAACTTATTTCAGATTTGCAAAAACTATTTTAAGCTTTTTGTGACCTTGATCTTTCCTCCAACAACTTTTGATGTTAAAAAGTTTGAAAAAGTGACTTTTATTGACATTTTTAATAGTTTGTAGTGATATAATGTCTTGTTTGGTGTTGTAAATTACGATACAAAATCCTGTTAATAAACTGCCAGTACTTTTTCTTTTATTTTACAGACTTAATTCTCTCTATATTATTTATTATACAATATAATTTCAAAATACTAAAACAAAAGTAATAGTCACTTTGATAAAATGCACGGTTGAATTTTCATCATCAAAAGTCAACAGAGCACAGATTAACATGGCATAATACAATTCTTAATGGTAAAAAAAAACAGAACAAACTGTAAATCAATGGATATTTTCTTACAGTGTACGACAAAACATATCTGGAGCAACGTAATGTAGGCTGAGCACATATTTCCATTGACTCTGGGATGGTTGAATTTGTTATTGTACCAGTTACGAAGTTAAGTGTACATTGTACAAAGCTAAAAGCCGAGTCGACAAGCTGAGGAAAGTATTTATTAGCAATGTTTTCCTATTTATGGCCTGAAGTTTATTCTATTGGGAAGGCCGGGATGGTGATATAGGTTGATCCTAAAAGGCAGTGACAGGTAGGGGCCAACCAATATAGTATTCAGTTTGAGGGCTTTAATAACTTCTTAGCTAGAAATTGAATTTGCATGCTTCCCGGTATACAACCCAATCTTTGTGACCTTCAAGAGCAAGTAAAAGATTAATGAGTGTATTTATGGAGTGTCAGGAGAGGGTCATCAACAAATTTAGTGCTGAATAATGTTGTATTGTATTGCTTAATGCTCTTTGTATTATTATTATTTGTATATATATATACAAATAGTGCATGAGTTGTGTGAAGGCGAGGTGCATATGGAATTGTATTTTGATAAATGGAACATTTAAGACAGACCCAAAACACCCTTTAAACACTTTTCTACTTTTATACACTCAGATTCTCTCAAGGGAACACGAGTTGTTGGCTTTTGGATTCCATAAATAATTTTATAACCCTTTTTTTTCACATTCAGCTCACATATGTGAAGGCCAAACACAGTCACTTCCCACTCATTCACAACATACTGTACACATGAACACACAAATACTTACTGTACATATAAACTTACACTCTGATGAGATGATTTCAGCTAGCATGTCTACACTGCAAATCTATTTTCATCTTAAGTTGTGAAAAGGTTGTGGTTACAGTTTTATCTTACATAACTAATACAGCAGTGTCATTTAAAGATAATAAATGCATGCCTTCACAATATTGCAGAGACATTGTTATGACATTGTTAGTATGATTCTACAGCTTCATTGCTACCGAGCGTTCAATATGATAAGGCATATGCTGTCATCTAAATGCGTTTGCCACATACGTCTTTTCAGGTAAATGGCTTATGGATAACATTAAACCATAATAAAGAGTGAAAGTTAGAAGCAATAAAATAAGATGAGACAACTTTTGTTATTTCTTCATACTAATTTATCATCTGAATTGAAATGATGTCATATAAATCGGAATAACTGACATATCACCGGCGCTCTAGTCTTATTTTTTATTATTAACCTGCAAGTAACCTACACTTACATTTTATGACTCTCATATATTATTTTCATAATGTTTTTTGTAAGTTATTGATATACTTTTTCACAACGTGAGAGTTTATTTCCTAAAAGAAAACTTTTATAAATTTGCTTATTCCATGAGTGAGAAGTTTTTCTTGTGGACTGAATCCTGTGATTTCATTTTTCATTCACAATTAACATTTTTTTTAACAATTAGGGGAACAATTTAAATGATTTCTATTATTACTACTATTACTAACAGAAGACAAAAAAAATGAATATATTTATTTTATCATATCTGCAGCACTTTACATTATGGGTGCACTAACATGCAATAATTCCTTCTTAATAATCATTAGTTAATGTAGGACTAATTAAGAACTAAACTATTCATTAAAGGGAAAGTTAATCTAAAAAAATCTAATTCTGTCATCACTAACTCAGACTTCATTTGCTTAAAAGCTGTATGGATGGACATTGAGCGATGTCAGGAAAGTCTTTATTATTTTATTAAAATGTCATTTTATAATTATTAAATATTTAAAAAATTACCTTTTATTTATTCATTCATTCATTCATTTATTTTTCTTCGGCTTAGTCCCTTATTTATCAGGCTTTGCCATACTGGAATGAACCACCAACTTACGCAGCGGATGCCTTTCCAGCCACAACCCAGCACTGGGAAACACTCATACACTCTCGCATTCACACACAATTGGCCAATTTGGTTTATTCAATTCACCTATACCGCATGTCTTTGGACTTGTGGGGGAAACCGGAGCACAGAGAGGAAATCCAGACCAACACGGGGAGAACATGCAAACTTCACACAGAAATGCCAACTGGCCCAGCCGGGACTCGAACCAGCGACCTTCTTGCTGTGAGGTGACAGTGCTAACCACTGTGCCACCGTGCCGCCCAAATTAACATTTATATATTAAATTAAATATTATATATACTTATATTAGTAATATACTTAATATTTTAACAAAATGTCTATCAGATTAAACTATTTAAGCAATTGTGCATGTGTGTGTGTGCGAGAGAGAGACTTTATAGCAATAACAATATATAACAATATATAACAATATATAACAATATATATATATATATTCCTTAAATTCCTTAAAAGTCTTATATAAACAAATACTATTGTATTACAACAAACAGTATAAAGTATGCGTTAATTACCACAATGGATCAAAATAAATACATTTAAATCTCTAAATTTGTCTGCTTCAATTAATCATTTGCCAATGATTTAAAACTGTTAAAAAAAACAAAACAATAATGTCTCAAACGCTCTAAAAACAGGCTTGATGGAATATCCCAGGCATTCCAACAATATTTTGCAATGATACGTTGGATTGAACATGAACTCCCTTTCATCTGAATGGGTGTCTCTTGTTTCCTCCCTCTTCCTTTCTCTTATCCTCTCGCTCCACCCTATATTGATATTGTTTTGATCTAGAGCTGTTTATCTGCCTAGTCAGTTTAATGTTTTTCATATAACATGACAGAGAGAGAGTGAGAGAGACGCAAACAGAGAGTAGAACATACGGCACTGTATATCAGAAACGGCCCTCACTTCACCCTTCTCGAAAATACACAAACACACACACACACGCACTCAAACGAGGAGTATCTCATTCTGGAGAAGTGCCATACACTACAGTGGAGTTATTTTTTTTTAGCTGCACTACAACAGCAGCTCTCAAAACAAAATGATATTCTGAATAATTGTCCTACCTCTTGATTAGATAAATAAACCAGCTGCAACCAGCATCTCCAGTTGAGTAGCAATGTGACCCACATGTGAAAATGTCACTTGTCAAGAATGCAGACAAGAGACTTACGCAGAAATTTAGTGACCTTGGACAGTTTAAGGGTCATCATCTTGATATGGGACAAACGTATCAAATGCTTGAGATGATGATGCTTCTCCATAAATACAATGGGAAGACATAATTATACAGTAGCCACCTGACTTTGCATGGAGGAAAATAGGCTAGGTTGGTTTGTTGGTGTAAGTGTGTCTCATAGATAGATCATGCTATCTGTTGATTGGTTTTAAAGAGGGGCTTAAATCAGGTTAAAAATAAAAATAAAAATAAAATAAAAATAATAATAAATAAACAAACAAATAAATAAATAAATAAATAAAAACTTAGCTATACTATAAATCAAGTATATTCCAATTACATCCTTAAATATGCATGCATGTATTATTATTATTATTATTATTATTATTTATTTATTTAAAAAATGATTAATTTATTTATTTATTAGTTGGTTTTGACAAATAGTTATGTGATTTTTTTTTTATTAATATCAGATGTATGCATAAATAAAATAATATATGTACTATGTGTTCTTAGACATTATAGCTCATTAAAATGAAAACAAAGTAATTAAGATTTCTGACAGTATTACTGTTACATTAGGACATTTTTTCATTTCACGTGAACTATTTCAATAGTATTGTTTCAATAGTTTTTGTATTTTTTGCATTTTTGTTTTTACTATTATTATTATTATTATTGTAGTTGTTGTTTATTATTATTATTATTATATAATTACCTTACATGTAATTTATTATTATATATTATTTTACATTACCTTATTATATAATTACCTTAATTACCTTGTTGTTGCTGTTATTATTATTATTATTATTATTATTATTATTATTATTATTATTACTGTATTATTACCTTACTGTTTTTAGAATAAGAAAAAAAATACTAAAGGGATCCAGTTTTTGCAGTTTATATTTTTTCCCATTTATTATTATTTTTTTTTTTTACAATAATACTGTATATGAAGCCCTTCTTTATGAAAGTGCTCTTCATGCAAAAAAACATGGTTTCTTGATACTAACAAATAATGAATTTATTAGCAAAAACAGATAACTCCCTTTTTTGCAATGAAAAACGTGATTTATGTAAATTGCTGAAACTAGAGCTCTTTAGTAGGTTTTAACAATTCTACAAACTGTGGTTATATCAGTTATTGCAAATAAACACTTCAGATACTAACACATAATTAAGCAATAGTTGACCATCTAATCAATCTTTTTCGCTGCTTAGAGGGGTTTAGTACTTAGTTTCACTTGTGTGCATGTGCATGTGTGTTTCTGTGTGTGTGGTGTTTGCTATTATTTTAAGACAGCAGTCTATACAATGCAGCAGGTCAGTTCACTAGGTTTTTGGAACAAGGTTGATGTATACAAAAAGGGGAAGAAAAAAAGTCCCACATGACCTACATGAATGCTTCACAGATCAGCGGCTGCCAGACGTGCAAAAACTCATAAACACACAAGAGATTTATTTTTGTGAGTAAAACTGGCTCACTGTGCAACCCACCCCCCATCAAGTTAACCTGAACCTCATAACTCAGAGACTGTCTGTGTGTGTGTGCGCGTATGTGTCAGAGAGGGAAAGTGTATGCAGGCAAACCATTCATTACAACATTTACATAATTTATCTGCTCTCCAAGTCCTGTTACACAGGCTTTCGTATATCCGACAGTGTTAAACACAGCCTGAGAGTGTGTGTGCGTGCATGTTTGTGTGTCCAAACACACATGCAATAAGCGATGATGCAGATTGCTTTCGCGGTGCTGTCAGAGAAGGCATAATTCTCCACCTCATTTTCTCCATAAATTTAGTGCGAGTACATCTTTATGGCATTTAGTGTTGAGGAACTAGTCTCCCTTCATATGGTTTGGTCTGCATAGAAAGAGAAGCACTCATTTTCTCAATAGGGAAATTTGATTCGATTTTTGAATTTTGAATTGAATCCTTTAAAGACAGACCTGACTTTGAGACAATGGTTTATTTTCAACAGCATACAACTAGTAGTTAAATACAACATACAACACAAAATAATATTATTCCAGTGTCAGTCTGTTGACCACTAATCAGTGATGATTATGCCTATATACATTTGCATGTGTTTGTATATTGCTTTTTTTTTTTTTTTGCCTTTTATTGTATCAAGCTTTGCTGAAATACTATGTTTCTACAAAATAAAAAATAGAAATAATAGAAAATTAGAAATAAATAGAAAATAGAAATAGAAATAAATAATAGAAATAGAAAAATAGAAATAGTATTTGTCCACAAAAAAATTCCAGGGACAATAAAGAATTTAAATAAATAAATAAATAAATAAATAAATAAATAAATAAATAAATAAATTAATTAATTAATTAATTAATAAGCGCACTATTATCTTTAATATAAATGTACTACATTTTAGTCATTGCAAACAAACCATTTGGAAACAATTATGATTATGGAATAGTAAAAATAAATAAATAATAATAATAGAAAAATAATAATAATAATAATACTATTATTATTATTATTATTATTATTATTATTATTATTATTAGCAGTAGTAGTAGTAGTAGTTTAGTAGTAATATTTATTTATTTACTTATTTATTTATTTTATGAGAATTTGTTTCTATTAAATAAAAAGTGGGCAAGAAGTTTTGCAGTTTATTCCAATGAAGGGTCAAGCATTTAATCACAGCTTCCTTTGCTCTTCAACCCAAACTACACCATGTTTTTACTTTACACATATGATGCGGCATGTGCATCATGCATGTAATGAAACATCATCAGCAATACTGTATATGACACTGTCTGTTTAGTCAATTAGTAACCTGCCGTACAGCAAAGTGTACAGTAGTAATATCAGTATTCCCTGCTCTTCCAAAGTGCAGCATTAAATGTTGTCCAAATCCTAGCTGCTATCTGAAAGATACATCATCATCATCATGTATGCCATCAACGCATTAGTGATTTGAATATGAATGTGCTCACGTGTGAGTCTGAATGTCTGCTGCATGTTTAAAGACCCTGGAGCATGTGAACTTCTTCAATCGAGAAGACAGTTACTGCTGCTTATTTATGATAATGCAATATTCCTGCCCTTCAGAGGAAGCGGGTCAAATCCTCTGCGCACCTCCCACACCGCGAAATTACATAAAACATGCAATATGACAAAATCAAATATACATGATGGGATTTTTCCTGTGAGGTGGAGGTCATGGCGAGGAAAGGACAAGAACGTCATAATATAGTAATTCATATCTTGAATAATAATCATTAAATAAGTGAATGTTTTATGAATGATTTACATTAAATATGCTGCTACACGCTCTTAAAAAAAAGGTGCCAAAAAATGGGTTTCACTGTGATGCCATAGAAGATCCTTTCTCATTCCAAAGGGAACCTTTTCGTGAAAAGCTCTTCTAAGAGCTATTTTGATATATATACAGTACAATTAAAAGGTCCCATGAAGTGCTTTGAAATGTGTATTTTTGGAAGTATATGCAATAGAAATAGAATTATGCAATATAAAATTAAAACAAATATAAAATATTCAAAAACTCTATATCTAAAGTTTTTAAATATATTATATTTGTTTTAATTCTCAATTGCATAACTTATATTTCTATATCTAAAACTTTTCTGTGTTTACTTCTTATTTTTATTCCATAATTTAGATTCTTATTGTTATTATTTTTAAGGTCACGAGTGATTGTGCAAACATTTCACTGTGCATCACTGTGTATATAACAAATAAAATTTGAATTTGATTTGAATATTTTTTTCGACGTGTGACGCAAATTGAACTGAAACAAGAAAAGGGGGCGTGAACATAGGAAGTCCCTCCCTATTAAAAACAGAGTTTAGTTTTATCCCAGCTCTGCTAGTGGGAGTGATTAAGCTAAAGTGCAAGGGGGCGGGACATGTCAGATACTAGAGAGCTTTTGTTTGGTCAGATGATTTGATGAAAAACTGAAGTATGAGGTGACGTCACAAAAATAGTTGATCCATTTAGGTGTGAGTGACAAATCGCAAGGTTTGGATGTTATCTAAATCTTCTAAATATGAATCTTGCCACTGTTTTGGAGCACAATAGCTTATAGATATCCTTAAGACTAGCATACTGATACTAACATCTATAAAAAATAATTTAGATTTCATTTCTTAATAAGTTGTTTTTTCACTATAAAAAAGAAATAAATAATAAATATATATA
>CAIGQV010019068.1:8725417-8729181 GCA_903798115.1 Danio jaintianensis | reverse complement strand
GTGTTCAGTTAATAGTCATATCATGACTGCAAATAGTTAAACACTGTGTGATTTAAAATATTTAAAATTTGTATTTAATAATCTATGCAATATATTAAGGCATATTTGATTGGGACTTAAAATGTGGGCACAGTAGGAATGACCCAAATACAATATTAAATGCAGCATAAAATAAAAACTGCCTCTTCTCACTTATAAAAGCTGTGATGTAAAAGTCTAGAATGCTGTTTTCTGATTGACCCATCAACCTGATTTACAGTTGCCACAGAAGGTATGTGGCGGTGCAAAAATTCTTCAGAAACAATCCTACATGTTCATTTACAAACTTAGGATTTGGCCTTAAATAAAAGAATAAAACAGTCAGGTTTGACCTTATTTGGAAGGAACATGAGTATAAACAACAAGCTCTTCACTGATTGTGCGTGGCTCACGTCCACAAACAGTAAAGTACCACAAACAGATATCTGCTATCAAGTTTCTGACAAATGGACTGACATATACAATTGAAGACAGAATTATTAGCCCTCCTGTTAAATTACCCAAGTTCTGTTCTTTCTACAGAAGAAAAAAATAATATCAGAAATACTGTGAAAATTTCCTTGCTCCATTGAACATCACTTGAGAAATATTTGAAAAAGAATAAATATTAGTTGCGTAGTTGCATCTAGTGTTTTATTTGACAATACGGAGTAGATAAACTATTATCAATGTTGTTATCTCAAGGTTCAATTCTTCAACTGTCAAGAAGTGGATAAAATAACTACCTACTGCTTGGCGGGTTGTAATACAGTATAATAGTAATTGCCCCTTTGTCCGAATCAAATGCTTTTGGGGATGTAGCCAAGGACTACATATCAATGATCCTCACTCTAACATCACAGTCGGTGTTATGATCTGATATGCCTGTTTTTCAGTCATCTTTTGCTCAAACAAGATTTACATAAGGATAAGGAAACAATGGTGTTTGAAGTTCATGGTATGACATTTCTATCTACTGAATTCAATTTTTAACTGTTGTTAGGTTTATAGCGTTTTATGGCATCTTTAATTGTTTACATACAACATGCAGAACATCCACATTTCACTCTACACATTCAATCCCATTTTCTCCATATGATATGTGCAGGCCAGTACAAGTTGTAGCACTGGATTTTGCTACACAATTGGAGGAAGAGACATGAATTTCCTACAGCTTCCTCATCTTTCAATTAAAAAGAGCAACAGTCAAATCCGTTTGCAGCCCTGGGACAAACACAGACGGGCTCCTCAGCTAGTTATCAACTCTTTGTGGATTGTAGGAAACTGCATTAATAACGTCCAACAAGACAGTCGTGGTCCCTAATTAAAAAGCCTCCCAGTGGGAGTACACACGATTGGGACAGAGAACGACAACACAGACAGACAGACAGACAGACAGAAAGGGAGCGGGATGAGATTAGTGAGGGCCCAAGGACACATAAAAAGGTGGAGCCACAGCTGGAGCGATCATGTTGCCAAAAAAGACACAAAATATTAAAAAAGAAAAAAGTACTAAAGATAGAGAAGAATGCAAAGATAAGACATTGGATATATAGTTTGTGTGTGGATGGCATGCGTATGACTTAATGACTAAATTTCAGCTAGAATTTTGTGAATTTTTCAGTATAAAAATATTGTCATAAAAAACATTAGACTAAATAATAATATTTTTATTTAAAAAAGAATGAATAAATAATCATTCTAATAATAATAATACAATTAAAATAATAATAAAAAAAAAATAATAATAATACATTAAATCTCTGTATAGTATTTCTATGAGCTACTCGCGGCATACTGGAACTATAGGTTTGTGTGTGTGTGTGTGCGTGCGTGTGTGTGTGTGTGTGTGTGTGTGTCTGTGTGTGTGTGTGTGTGTGTGTGCGTGTGCGTGTGTGTACAAGGACAGCAGATGTGTTGATAAATGCGCTGCCATCAAGGCTAAAGTATGATGTGTCATTGAAAGCCTAGTGATCAGACGTCCTCCTCCTCTCTCTCTCTCTCTCTCTCTCTCAGTTCTCTTACACGAGCACAAGCAAACACATTTGCATTGTCATTCCTGACACATCCCTAAAATTTTTTTAGAAAATTAAAAAATGGAAAAAATTAAAAGAAAAAAAAATATATATAAATCAATAAATGGAAAAGAGGCGACACGGTGGCTCAGTGGTTAGCACTGTCACCTCACAGCAAGAATGTTCTCCTTGTGTTGGCGTGGGTTTCCTCCGGGTGCTCTGGTTTCCCCCACAGTCCAAAGACATGCGCTACGACATGTGCTTGCAGCTGGAAGGGCATCCGCTTGGTAAAACATTTGCTGGATAAGTTGGCGGTTCATTCCGGTGTGGAAACCCCTGATGAATAAAGGCCCTTCCAGTTACAACCCAGTACTAAGAAACACCATACACTCTTACAATTACACACATACACTACGGCCAATTAAGTTAATCCAATTTACCTATAGCGCATGTCTTGTACTGTGGGGGAAACCGGAGCACCAGGAGGAAACCCACACCAACACGGGGAGAACATGCAAATGCCACACAGAAATGCCAACTGGCCAAGCTGGGACTCAAACCAGCAACCTTCTTGCTGTGAGGCGACAGTGCTAACCACTGAGCCACTGTGTCGCTCGAAATCTAAATAATGAAATTTTATAAATAATGTCAAAAACTGTATTTAAAAATGATGCATTATCATTATTATTATTATTATTAATAATAATAATAATAATAATAATAATATATTTTTATAAATACATTCAATGAAATGACATGAAATCCAGGTTTTATATGACCTCTGATCCTCATAATTTATATATGCTGACTTGCACACAATGGCAGGTCTTATTTCCATACCAAACCCTGTGTTCATTCCTGAAGAAACAGCCTCAAAGGCAGGCAGGAAGAAAAAGCTGAATTGTTCACTGTAGGTGATCTTCATTAAATAATGTAGCCCATTAACAACAGAGCACTAGATCCTGTTTGGACAATTTCAGCGCATTTGAAGGCCATTAGAGCCCTGCGCTACGTGTGGAGGAAATCACTAATGAACAGAGAGTTATATTAGTCTCTTAATAACCGTGTGTCTGTCTGTGAAGCAGCGAGTCCCACTGCAGTCATTTGCTGCCATTTTCTTCGCCTACAGAAGCAGGCCAGCTTTACAATTACTCTTCTCCATGATAGCGTCCTGTCAAACAGGAGGCTTTCCCCTATTCAAATTAATGACTACTGTGGCCCACCAGAGGCAAAGCACAGGCCTCAGATCAGAAAATTCATCTGTTCAGAGCGCTGTTGGTGCCCTTTTAGTGTGCAGCAGAGCTGGAATGGACATTAAGAGGCTGCTGTTTCCCTCAGCATTTGCTTGATGACCTTGATGGGTCAGTGGAACCAGAAGTGTGCAATCAGAAACTGGTTTTTGGTGAATTTCGGCAAAGAATGAGCTGTTTGATTCACAAATGAAGGAAGATGTTTGTGTGATATAAAATGTATGATAGAGAGAAAGAAAGAGAATGAGAAACAAAAGCAAAAGTAAATGCGACTGTCTGTGTGTGTGTGTGTGTGTGCGTGCGTGCGTGTGTGTGTGTGTGTTGAAGGGGGGTGGGGGTCGGGGGGGGGTTAAACTGCAGATGCATTTATTGATTTACTGTACACCTTGTGTGTTTGCCATTGTAAAATACGCAAGGACATATTATAGGCCAAACTGACCATACTGCCCAACCACTTTGATTTGAACACACATACTGTACA
>CAIGQV010019068.1:8715417-8722917 GCA_903798115.1 Danio jaintianensis | reverse complement strand
CATTGCTAGTACGGGTTTTGTGATGAAGCAACTACAGGAAATGATAAAAAAAAATGTTTTAATGTGGTAAAATGGTTTATATATATACCAACCCAGGCTCATTCTGAAAACGTATCTCTATATACATTTCTGGAAAGTGCCAAATACGTCCCAGGAAGTATGTTTTTTCTGCAGTTTTTGTTTTCGCGAATCCACCAGATGCCGCTGTGTAGGCTTTTTGAGATCTCAAATTTCTCCCGTGAGGGCCATTCGCGCCTGCTGTTCTCGTGTAAATCCACCAGAGGCTGCTGTCGACTAACTGACTGAATGACTGACTGACTGACCGATCGACTGACCCACCCTCCTCCTTCCCTAAACCCAACCGACAGTTTTAAAAAAGCAATCCAGAAAAAGAAAAGCCCTCACCTGATTTTACTTGTTTATTTTATTTTTTTGGCTTCTGTTTTTGTCTTACCCGCTTTCTGGAACTGTTATTCATCAGACTCGAACCCCGTCGTCGTGGTCAACTCCTCTCTGCATCTCAAGTCCGCCGACATACATGAAGAGCTACCGGACAAACTGGTAACAGCGGGAAAGCTGCTAGCGCGAAAAGGAACGGCGTCATACCGCCTCGTAGCATTCATTTTTAAAGACGAAATGCAGCCATACGTACTTCTGGCTACATAATTCGCGATCTCCAGAAACGTATATAGGGCTACGTTTTCAGAATGAGCCTGTGTTGTTACAGTATTACATGAAATATATATTCTACATGAAATAATTAAACCATTAGTAAAACCACAGTAATCACAAAATCACAGAAGAGTCTAGTTTTACTAGTAATTTGAAGTAAAACTATAGTAACATTAAATACAGTAAATAATAAACTATTTTTACATTAAATAATTTCTACATGAAATAATTAACTTGATGCAAAAAAAAAATGAAATCATATGTTAGTACCCTTATTAATCCCCTATTAAAATTAATCATGCAGTAACCATAGTTAAACAGTAATCACAAAATGAACCATGGTTTTCCTATGTCATTTGAAGTAAAACCATAGTAACTACAAAATGAACCATGGTTTTACTACGGCAATTGAAGTAAAACCATAATACCTATAAAATGAAGCATAGTTTTACAACAGGGGATTTAATTGAGTTAATTAGCCTTTGATTGTATGTAAATATATATTTTTTAAATTTTATTTATTTTATTATTATAATTTTTGAATAAAATTGTAATCGATTTTTCTGAAGTATACTGGCACGTGTAAACGTGTTGATAATTTGCATTCTCTTCCAAATAAGATGTAAATGTTTTTAACAAAACTGTATCAGAATTTATTTAACTTGTTATTCTGCTTTTTGTTATGTTTTTTGTAGACATTGGCATATATATCACCCTCCGTAGGGTACTTTGGAGTGAAAACAATCATGGCTGCCATATTAAAGTGTCATTCCAAATCGAAGTGCTCAAAACTGTCCACTTCATAGGACCCTTTAGAATGAAGAATTATGAGTGGTACAAACTGATGGACACTTCAGTCCCTCATTATCCTTTGCGCAGGGAAGTTGTTTAGTGTCACACACTGCATTCTCATCCCTATGCACAAATTCAAAGTTGTCACTCTATACTAGGGTAAACCCTTTGAAGGGATTATGGCACAAGGATGAATGAATGAAATGAATGTGGAACCAAGGTGCAGTGGAGGACTGGCCATCCGGAGCCATAGATTTATAGACATGTACATATTTCTATGATCAGATATTTTTTTCAATTACGAAAATTAATAATTTTACATCACTTTTCTACATCGATAGATAAGTGACCAAACGGGCATTGCCGACAAAGAGCATGTGTTTGTGTGCGTGCAAATGTATTATCCACCGTCCCTTTTAAATTTGATCTAATCCGTGTCCTGAAACACACCCCCTTCTCCTGCTTTCACTTCTAATTCTAACGAAGGGAGCAATTAGTTTGTGAATGAATCTCCATTATGAACGACTCGTGTGAACCATTGGTATCCCCGTGTCTCAATGTGCATATCCACCTTTCTGATCTAAATGGTATATAACATTTGTAATATTCAATAATTTAGGGTGGAAAGTATGCACACTGAGGTGCACCCTTATAAGTTACTTCAAAAACTATCCTTTACTTCACTTAGCCGGCAATAATACAAGTTTCTGGCACCGCAGCGTCATATTTCATTTACATTGCTGATTTTTTTCAACAAAACTAGCATAAGCCTAGTATTTAGTGCAAGTTGGTGCTACTTTGCCTTATGGTCAGTGCAGTAAGTGACAGTATTATCATCAATAACGTTACTTTGTAAAAGTTTGTAACATACAAAACGTAAAAAAACAAAATCTTACCTATGAAATGTTCTGCCTTTATGCTTTGTTTTCTTTGGTCACTCATTACTACACCCGTACGCAGCACAAAAGTCCAGCATCTTCAGATTGGCTTTAGTCTTGACTAGTGCGGTTGAATGACATTTGTCCTGGGAGCACTGTACAAATGTAGCGGCAGTATTGATGCATGCTCAGGGTCCGTATGCAATATCTAGTGTATATATATCTATGACATATATGCATCATGCATCTTTACAAAGTGACACCACCATCTACTGGCCTGGCATTACCGTATTTTTAACAATTTTATGGATCCATGGAAACACTGGGATAATATTGACAGTGTTGTCACCCATATAGAAAACTTAAAAAAAATGCAAAGGATAAACGAATGCAATGTTATAAAATATATCATTATTTTTTTATTTAATTAATTATTTATTTATTTATTTAGTTTTTATTATTTATTTATATTTATTTATTATTTTTATCTATTAATACTTATTTATTTATTATGTATTACTATTTTTAAACATATTGGATATAACAAAAAGTAACAACAAAAAGTCAAGAAAACAAATATTTTTATGTTGCTTTCATTTATTTTAATGAGTTAATCAGGTTTCAACTACATTTTTTAAGTTACAAAGTTTAACTTAATTTTTTTTTTTGACTGATGTAAGTTGAGATGACTAGAAAAGTTCATTTGATTCTACTAAAAAAAGCAATATTTTTTTAGTGTACACATGACAGACAGGGTATTAGTATAGCTTTACTGTACAAGCTGTTTTTTCTAAACAAAAATAATCTGTTTACTGTTTCGCACTCAAACACACACTAAAAGTTGGACAGCATCCACAGACAACAGCATGTAACATCTGGCCAGCAGCAGGTCGGCAGATCCAAACGTGCAGCTGTGACGGTGTATGTACAAGGGGTACGTGTTTGTTTGAGAATGTACAGAAGATGCGATGTTAAGCTTCAGATCTTCTTAAATACGATCTGCAAGGCTCCACCGGGAGAGGCACGACTCTGTGTACTTACGCTAATTAACCATGAGCACCCGAGACGAATAACCCCCAGGACCATGCTGGTTTCCATTTCAGAAGAGGAAAACAACACAGCTGTTTGAGAGCTCCAAGTCCTTGTGTGTTAAACTCAGCGAGCATGAAATACATCGAATGTAAACAGAGCATTATGCTTTAATCCAGGTTTCTTTTTTATGTCATTTTCTAGTCACGAGTCATGTTAGATTGTGTGATTAGCATAATAGTCTTTTTCTACACTAAAGTGCACTCAAGTTTTAAGGAGCCTTGCTTGAAACTGAAAAATATAAATATGAATATAAATATGGGTTTGGAAATTTTTATATACTTTTTATTGCTCATCAAAAAATAAATAAGTAAATAAGTAAAAAAAATAAAAATAAAAATAAATAGACAACAAATACATAAATAAATAAATGCATCTCCCTTTCACAAGGAATATTGAGTTGTACTATGCTTTTAACACTGATAATAATATGCTTTTTTAAGGTAATATAATCTAATAAACAAAATTATTTGAAGAATAAAGTGACAGATGTATTGTATATATACATTTACATTTGGTCATTTACCAAATGCTTTTAAAGCTCCTTACAAATGAGGAGGCATTAAGTGATTTAACATGAATCACAATACTAACATTTTACAATACTACTATTTTACTTGACTACTTGACCAAAGCAAATTATCTCTTAGTGGGCATAAAGGAGTTATTAAAAAATTATACATTAAACTAAAAATCTATTATTTTTGTCAACACATTTGGGCGGCACGGTGGCCTTTGAGCCACAGCTGGGCCTGTTGGTGTTTCTGTGTGGAGTTTGCATGTTCTCGCCGTGTTTGCATGGGTTTCCTCTGGGTGCTCCGGTTTCCCCCACAGTCCAAAGACATGTGCTATAGGTGAATTGAATAAACTAAATTGGCTGTAGTGTATGAGTGTGTGTGAATGTGATTCCCAGTACTGGGTTGCGGTTGGAAGGGCATTCGCTGCATAAAAAAATATGCTGGATAAGTTGGCGGTGTATTTCACTATGGCGACCCCTGATAAATCAGGGACTAAGCCGAAGAAAAATACATGAATGAATGAATGAATGAATAAATCAATGCCAGTAACTTACTGTAAATCCATTACAGCCAAAATACTATATTTACATTTACAGCACTGTTTATCTTGTTGTATTTGTATTTTTATTGTAAAATATACAGTAATCCACAATACAACTTTAAAATCCAGTAACATACTGCATAACTGTCCTACAGTAAAACACAGTTAATATTACAGTTAAATACTGAGTAATTTACAAAAATCATTAACAGTGTACAAATATAAACAATCTATAGTAGTCACGCAACCTTGAAAACTGGAAAAAAAACAAAAACAAATGGTGTCATTTCTAATCTCTTATCTTTCAAACAGATTCCACAAATCAGACAAAAATGAGACATTTTGTGCACCGCATGGTAAAGATTCACATCCATTCTGTTTTACATCGCATTGTAAAATGGTCCTCCCTGTTTAGAAATGAGATGAGAGCGTAGCAGAGGGCCATAAAAGCTAACGAACAACGCATGTAAAGACTTTGGCTCAGAGTGCCATTGCGAGGCATTTATCACCAAATGCTGTCTGTAACAGTCCAATAAATGATGAATGATGGAAGGAGGCTTCCACAGCACCTGCTCCCCTCATAACAATGGCAACAGATTAGGACGGTTGAGGAAAATGGTAAAACTGGTTTGCCAGAGGGCCGAGATAGAGGCATTGGGACAGAAAGTGAGAAAAAAAAAAATGGGACGGTGAC
The DNA here is from genome assembly GCA_903798115.1 of Danio jaintianensis. NCBI lineage: Eukaryota > Metazoa > Chordata > Actinopteri > Cypriniformes > Danionidae > Danio > Danio jaintianensis. The sequence continues at coordinate 8,717,733 of CAIGQV010019068.1, read as the reverse complement.
GAAAGAGAGTCTATCCGTTACTACAATGGCATCTCAAATGCCGCTCCGTGCCTGATATTTACAATAGCTTATCTGGCTCAGCTCATTCCTAATACATTCCTAATTGTCTACACACAAGCAGCTCTAAAAACAGCAGCAACACAGCCACAAATGTTGTGTAAATAACAATACAGCAGCAACAGGTCAGGTGGGATCAAAGGAATCTGGTGTTTCTATGGAAATGACAAGACTGAGGCTACATTTGGATTAGTGTTTTTTTTTGTTCCCACTTTATATTAAGTGGCCTTAACTACAAAAAAATGTACTTACATTACATTTAAATTAGTAATTTGGTACAATGCACTTCTTATCTTTTTACGTTATATTATAAAATGACTTGCATGTAATTACATACTATATACTATTTATTATGTAAATAATTTATTTTATAATTACACTGTTGACCCATCCCTTACACTTTAACCCACCCTTAAACTTACCCATACCCCCAACTACCCATACCCATACCCCCCTAACTTTACTCGTATACTACCTCAATGGACCCTTTGTATATTTCCAGGCTGCTCAGAAGTCGCAGATAGTTGAGTAAACTTAGAGTACAGTGAATGGGAGTGTACAACAAATATTCTTTTTATAATCCTATTTGCTGAAATAATAATAAAAATAAATAAATAAATAAAAAAACTCCACAATAGTGTTGTCAAGACTTTCAGAAAAAGGAAAACAATTGTGTGAGACTGATAAAGGCAGTCAAAGGAGAGAACAATGTCAAATTTACTGTCCTGCCCCATAGACGCTGCCTTAGAAATACCTAGCATAAGTGGTAATTTATTTTTTATTAAATAACACATACGCAAATACATATTAATGTACGTTTAAAAAAATATATATTAAAAACTTTAAAGGATTTAAGCTGCTGATGACCATTAAACACATCATAACAGTCTTGTGAAAAGGGTCCATAGATCTGTAAGTGTTGTGCAATAAAATATGTACCCAATAAGAACATTGCATGTAATATTATATATGTATTTTTTTTTTTAAATCTAAGTACCTAGTAGTTAAGCCCACTTAATAGAATGTTTTTGTTTTAACAGTATTTTTAAATGAAAACTATGCTTGTATGAGTTGCCATATGAGTCTTGCATATGAGTTTCAGAAATGACCTTCAACCATAATACACTTCAGAAAGCAATAATGTCTATAAAATTATAGTACAACAATTGTACACTATATGCAGTTATTAAATAAAATACAAATTATAAATGACATTACTTTTAAAGATCAAAAACTAGAGAATAATTACTCCAATAAGTCACTTTTACAGGAAAGGAAATCCTTTAAAATGTACCTGTATTTAGAATATATAAAGAGAAAACAGAAAGATGACAAAATAATATACACATTTATTAATAAAACATATATTATAATAGCATTTGCTATAAACAACATACATCTAGAATAAAATTTTACTGGAAGGAAAAAAAAAAAGTATAAGATGGCAGCATTTTGTTACCAGTATTCAGAAGACAACAAGATAAATATCTGAAAACACACACATAATAAATTTAAAACAAATTATAAAGACACCAGTTACTAAACAACACAGGTATAATAGGTGTATAAATGGCAAGACAATTTCCAAACTGTTTTTGAATGTTAAAAGCTCCAGAGTTCCGCAAAGATTCTATATTTCAAACAAAAACTAGCCTGGGATGTCTTCCGTATCGCATTAACTCAAACTCATAAACTCAACACAAACTTTTACTTTCGTTAAATACTCGAGTCCCTACAGGAGCCAAATAACCCCTCATTAATAACTAATTACGAGCACCAGAGATAGAGACATTGCATGGCAGATACTAAAGTTGATCAGCATTGAAGCAGGGTGGCTCAGATTTCGCCTGAAGCAGCTCAGGCAGTCACAGATTGCTTCACAGCAGATCCAGGCCAGTTCCAACTACAAGCTGGGGAATATGCACTTCGGTTGGTCACGGAGGGCTTTTGACAGGACCATGAAGAGTCTCGACTTTTAGGAAAAATTACGCAGGTCCTTCAGAAAACAAAGTGCTCTTGTAAGTTTCTAGGCATATGAGAACCTATATTAGATATGGATTTTGGAAAAGAATAATCCAGTACGGCAGTGTTTGTTTTAAGGCTTTTGTTAGTTTCTTTGAAGAACTAGTATTGTCCTTGTACTGTGTTTGAATGCAATTTGTAGGGGACAATCAATCAATCAATCAATCAATCAATCAATCAATCAATCAATCAATCAATCAATCAATCAATCAATCAATCAATCAATCAATCAATCAA
>CAIGQV010019068.1:8695032-8715407 GCA_903798115.1 Danio jaintianensis | reverse complement strand
CAATCAATCAATCAATCAATCAATCAATCAATCAATCAATCAATCAAGCAATCAATCAAGCAATCAATCAAGCAATCAATCAATACTGTAGCACTGTGTTCTTTAACCTTCCAAAAATAACAAATTGATTATTTAATATTTCAAAACTAAGAAACTAAGACAGATATATATATATTAAATTTTTTTTTTAATAAATAAATATCAAATAATTAAATAAAATAATAAGATATAAATGAGAATAAATTAAATAATAATAGTTAAATAAAAAAATTGTAATTTCGTTGTTGCAAAGCTATATATTACATAATATTAGATGTCATTTTAGTATTTTTAATATTATTTAGCATTACCCAATGCTAATAAACCTGATTATTGCATTCTTAATATGACCTAATCTGATTCTGACCTAAACTGAAGGATTACGATCCTTCCTTCCTTCCTTCAATGACATTTTTTCATTTTCATTTCATAACGGAAATATTTTATATCTTCTTACAGTGTATTATACATTTCTAATATGAATAATCTAATATAAAATGTAAAATAAAATATAATATTAAATCTAATATAATAATGCACTCAAAGTTTTTTCTTCTATTCAAATAAAATAAATATTCCACTTAATATTAACTGTACATTAAAACACTCAAAAGCAATGTCAAATGTACTTTTACTATGTGCTACTCATACTTACTTAAGAAAATTATGCACAAAAAAAAAAAGATTTAGTAAATTTCTTGGCATAAAACCAATTATATTAGACGCATTTAACGAGTATAATCCAGTACGGCAGAGTGTTGGGCTTCTAAACAAGCGGGTTTGTTTTAAGGCCTTTGTAAGTCTCTTTGAAGAACCAGCGGGATCCTTGTAGTGTATTTGCATGCATCTGGGAGGTAAAGCCTGTGTACAAAAGCCTGCATGTTTCTGTTTGCGTGTTATGTGTTCTGTTGTTTCCTTCCTCCAGAGGAGTTCGAGAGCATATGGACCAGTTCATTAGAACTAATGTGCCATAATAGTGCGTTGCTCACGAGGCTTTTGCACAAAGCATTGCCAGTGATAACAAAGCAATCATTTCTAACAAGCTGCATTAGCATAGAATCAGCTGTGAGAATCCCAGCGGTGAGCTAGTCATCCCTGCTTTCTGCAGAAAAATGCCCTTCGGATGGGAAAATATGAAGCACTTAAGGTGCAGGTCTCTCTTAGATCCTCTTATCTTTCTGTTCCATTCCCACATGCAGGCACAATGGGGCTGTTTATACCTTGTATCTATTATATCTTGGGTGATCTGAACAATACTAAACAGGACTCTATACTGTAAATTGTAATTCAGTCAACCTGGCTGTATTACTTAAAGTAACAGTTAAAAAATAAATAAATAAATAAATAAATAAATAAATACATAAATAAATAAATAAATAAAAACTCACCCTTATGCTGTTCCAAATATGTATGCATCTTTTTCAAAACGCTAAAGAAGATATTTATTTTGGAATATTCATATTAATTGTTGCATTATGGAAATGCACTACTGACATTAATCACATTGTTACAGTTGTATAACAGCTTTTATAAGGATTTATTTTTTATTTTTGTCAATTGTTTGAACAATAAAGATAATTAACTGCACTTAAATCTTTCAAAATTTTTTAAATGAATCACCCAAAACTGTTTACCAAAACGAAGACAAACTGTATGATTACATGTATAATTCTGAAGGAAATGTCAGATGGCGTCTTGTTGTGATGTACTGTAATAGTGTGGGCCATTAATCAATCTATTTACAAGTACTAACATGTAAAATAGGAACATGAAAGTATATAAAGACACTAGTGTAAACATCTTACTAAGGTATATAATTATATTTCTGATGTCCAGGTAAATGTACCCACTGTCTGACATGAAAATAATCATGAATATAAACATTACATACTGTAAAAAAAATATATATACGACAAAAAGTCATGACAACAAATGTTTTTTTATGTTACTGTTCATGTTAGTCTTTTTTTTTTTTTTCGTTTTATACAAAGTTTAACTTAATATTTTAATTAATATGACTAGAGTAATTACTAGAAAATTTCATTTGATTCAACTAAAACAATTTAAGCAGCAAAACATTTTTATAGACCACTTCAATGTGGTAATGTCATTGACCCATGAACATTTCCTGCTTGTTGTCAAACTATTTCATAACTCTAACAAGAGGCGATTCAAACATAACTTAACGTTAAAACAACTGTCATAACATTATTTATAAATATGTGTACCCTTTAGGATTCTCAAAAGCCATGAAAATTAAAAATGTAAAACAGGACCATTGTTATTGTTTACATCGCTCAAAATGGTCTATAGGGCAATTATGATTTTCAGTTTTAAAGCACACTGTGAGCTTATATATTAGTACCATTTTTGGTTCGCTTTTGACTTCCAGAATCTGTGCTGCGTGACGTCAAACTGAACAAGCGGATCCCCCAATCTCCCTCGCCTGACTTTCTGACTGCTGTTAACTCGCTCTGACGGGGCCGTTTTGCTCTCCTCGCAGGTCTCTCACTCCTCTCACTTCCTCATCCAAGCCTGAGCGCCTTTACAGCCACGAGGAACCTGTTCTTTTTCAATCGCCACACTTCAATGATCAGCTCCGGCAGCAGAGATACGTCTAAGAAAAGAAAAGGTGGTGATGAGTGATAGATTCACTCCATTATGTTCTGCTCGAGGTCGAGTGTGAGAACAGTCTGGTATTATTCCTACTCATCCTTAAAATAACCACCAGATCCACACAGGAAAGCACAGCACTGGATGGGAGACTAAAAGAATAAAGTAGATAAAGAGGGAGAAACCTGGCATAGCACAAAAGAGAACTTTTTGAGAGTAAATTACATTGTCTAAAAACATTTATGGGTATTCAATGTTTTGTTATATACTTGTTGGTTTAAAGTGAATAAAACTGAAATGAAAATGGAATATGTCACTTATTAAATTGTAAAGGCTGTTTCAGCAAATATCTGTACTTCACATCTCTAAATGAGGTGACACTGTGTGTCCACTATAAATAAAGGAATGAATAAATAAATAAATGGATGAACAAATGAATGAAGGAACAAATGAATGAATGAATGAATAATAATTCTTGATTTTAACTGTTTTCTAATCAATCTTAAATCATGTTTCGGGAAATGCTGTATGGAAAAATTCCTTGCTCTGTTAAACACTTTCAATCTTGAAACATTTTGATAATAAAATAAATAATATATTTATATTATATTTTTATTATAATATAAGCAATAAGCTATTGTTGTTTTAAAATTGTATAAATTTATTTATAATAGTTTTATTAATATAATAATAATAATAATAATAATAATTATTATTATTATTATTATTGTCAATATTAATGTAAATTATGACATCTGCAATATTTATTTTGTTTATTTTTTCTTAAATTCTCAGTTTGTTAGAAAAGAACGATGGTGGTGAGTCATAGATTCACAACATTGTGCTCTGCTTGAGGTTGAGTGTGTGAATAATCTGACATTATTCCTACTCATCCTTAAAATAACCATGAGATCCCCACAGAACACTACCAAGGAGGAAGACTGGGAAGCAGTCGAGAAACTTCCACACAATACAACTGTAAAAACGGTACCGGACTGTAACATTCTCAAGGAAAAATCCTGTTAGGTGCATGTATATATGCATCAACAAACCATTGTTCTGGTAACCTCGTTTTTTAAAAGATTCAGCAAAGCCTTGGGAGTACTCGGATGTGCTTGACATCTGAGGTGTTTTACATTTTTACAAGCAACTGTGTGTTTGATTATTTACTTTTTTTATTGCACATTTATTATAGACGTACAACCGTTCAAAAGTTTGGGGTCAAAACATTTTTTTTTTATGTTTGAAAGAAATGTGTTATGCTCACCAAGGCTGTTTTAATTGATTAAAAGTACTCACTATTCCACAACATTCTTAGTATTGTGGAGCTGAATTTTCTCAACAGTGTCTGGCTGCAGATTTCCACATGCAAGCTGAGACATGCAGTCTCAGACATGCAGTCTCAGACACATGCACTCAATAGAGTTAGTGACATCAGTGTGAGGGGTAGGGTTAGGGGCGGGGTTAGGTGTATACATTAAAAGCATTGCCAGCAGTCTCAGCTTGCATCTGCACCTGCTGATTTACTTCAGGCTTCGCTGTCACTTGATACTTTATATTTCATTCCTTTGTGCTGATTTGGTGCTCAAGAAAAATATATATATAATTATGAAGTTGCATCTTACTGTTGTGTTGCATCATACTTTTTTTTTAAAATGTGATGTTCTTTAAGATTATTTGATGAGTAAAATGTGTGAAAGAGTAGCAATTATTTAAAATAGTACAATAGCAATAATTCAAATGTCTTCACTGTCACCATTGATCAAAGACTGTAACACAGTCTTGCTTAAAATTTTCTTTTGAAGAAAAGAAAAAATTAATTAATTCATTCATTCTCTTTATTACACCCCACAGCCTAAATTATAGTGTTCCAATCTTACATCAAATGCAAAACATATTAATTAGGAAGATTATATTAAATAATATTAAGCACTGTGATCATGGCAAAACAATAAAAAAAAAATGTTTTTCTTACTTGTTTCTAGTTCAAATATGTAAAAATTCTTAAATCAAGAAGCATTTTCTAGATAAGCAAAAAAATTAAGTCTGGTTTAAAAAAAAAAATGGCTAAAATAATCTGCCAATGGGGTAAGAAAAATAATCGTGGTTTTCTTTTCGACAAGAAAAAACTCACTTAATTTTGGCATAGTATTTCTTAAAACAAAACAATATATTTAGCTTGTCTAGAAAATGCTTCTTGATTTAAGAATGTTTATATATTTGGACTAGAAACAAGACAAAAAATTCTAAGTAAAACTTTTTTTTTTTTTTTTTGCAGTGATAAACATTGCAACACACCTTTAACTGGGTTTGCCATTACTGCATCGATTTCTTTCCAATACTTCTGAATGAAGATATGGAGCAATTGTCTCCTAACAGTTTATCTAAAACTTTAGAATATTGTCATTGAATTCATTCATGAAGTTGTGTTAACCACACAAATAATCATATACTGTATGTTCGGGAACATGTGGACTTTGATAAGATTGATAATAATGCGATTAAGGTGTTTACATACTGGTTTATTGCGCTTAAAATCGGCATACTTTAATGTGATTAAGGCTTCTCCAATTATGAGCCTAATCACATTAGTTTGATCAAAGTATTGCATTTACATGAAGTAACACTCACTAGCAATACTGCCAAAATCCAATTATAATCACATTATGAGGCTGCATGCATACACAGTCGTTTCTAGAGTGGTAGTTTGGTGGTCCACCAAAGACCCAGGTCAAACCAACTGAGATTCCCGGATCAGCGAGGCATAACCCTGGCGTTCCACTTGATCCTGCTCACCTGTGACTATGGGTAATGATTTTAAAACAGATGAAGGCTGAGGACGGGCAGCCAGGGAAAATATGCTGTCAACCTGCAAATCTCCATAAACATGCAAGAAACATTTAACACTGATTATACTGAGTTGATGGGGCCATCCAGAGAGAGGGAGGGGCCGCTGGAGCCCTGCTCGCTGAATTCTAATCAAGCCGACCCTTAATCACTAGGTGTGAATGAGGAGTGGGTTTCGTTAAAAGCTGAGCTCTCCAACTAGTATTGCATGGGATTGATTGCAGGAGAGATTTACAGCACCTTTTAACTCATACCCCACCACAAACCACAGCAGAGACGCTGAGAAGCCATGGCAACTGAGTCCAGCATGAACACACGTCCCACCGACCGCATCTCCGACTGGGAGAGAAGAGGATCAGAGTGAAACAGAGAGAGAGGGGAAACCAGAGGAATAGACACAACGACGAGTTTCCAAAAGAAGCCAGCAATTAAAATTAGAAGAAAAAAAGCTCTAGCTCACTTTCGCCCAAATGCTTTGCGATTCATTTTGATGGTGTCTTGCTGAACATTTTGTACGTCCCATTTTTTCCCCCAGTCCATGAATTAATTATAAGTTCGCTTTTTAAGAGATATACATCAACCGATTCACGACAGCAGCGGTGCAGAGGAGCAAAACCCAATCCGGCAGGACCGAGAAGGTGCTGTAAGCACAGTATAAACCTAATGAATTCGTCCTCCAACATGATAAACATCCTTTGAGGATCATCTATAAACACTTATTGCACATCGGAGCCCTTTACAGATAATGAAATGCAGTGTGCATAGATTAACATCCATCTCCTGGTCTCAAACCTGCTTTAAATCTATTGATAACCTAGTGCTACTATATGTTAACCATCAGCAGACCTCTGTTTTAAAGAGATTATTCAGCCAAAAAGTAATTATCTACTCACGTTCGTATTGATGTACACAACTGTAAATAACAAAACAATGTACTTTGTAAAACAATCCAAAGAATAATACATTTGTTTTGTTTGAACAAAGTACAAGTCATGAACAATGAACCATTGAAGCCAGACTTGCAAACTAGATCAAATGATTCACTGAAAACACTTTACTCAAAAAAGCAAGCATTCACAAATCTGACATTGAGTACGTTTACATGGACCAATAATCCGATTTTAATACGATTAAGACAATACTCTGATTAAGAGTCTACAGTGTAAACAGCGATTTTTGATTAATTTAATCTGATTAAGGTCATAATCATTATTGAAGTGCAGTACAGACATGTAAACACCTTAATCAAACTATTACCGTCGTGCAGGATTTTCGCCTCATTTCACCGACACAATAGTCTGTACACACACGACTGTTTGAAACCATTTTTTGCACCTACCGAGTCAGAGAAGGACCACAGACACCTGCATCACGAAATGCGGAGATTTTTTTTTCCATACGGCGTGGGGTATCAAATTCCATTAAAACAACACTCTTCCAGCAGTTCATAATCGCATCCAATATCTCGTTTGTCACAGGGGCATGCATGAAATGTCCCTGAATGAAAGTGAAAGTGCCAAACTGCAGTTAAAGTTGACAAATTAAAAATGAAACACCAGAAATTACTTGAAACTTCAGAGAAAATGTGGATAGCGTGGTGATGCAATGATGTTAACTGAATTATGTGCTATAACATGTAAAACGGGATCATGAAAGGAACATTCAAAAAGCAACTCATGTAAACACCTTAATCATATTATTGTCTTATTCAGATTAAGACAAATAATTTGCTTACTGATGTCCATGTAAACGTAGTCATTGATAATTCTCATGAATTCTCATTAAAGTGCCAAGTAAAGCTCTTTAATCAATATAATTCATGAACTCATCATTCAAACCAGTTTTTTTAAATGAATTAAATGATTCATTAAAAAAAACTGACTCAATTTAAGCATTGCAAAATTGACCCTTTTGTTTTACAAATTTGATGAAGTTAATCCTCCAATGTTCACTTTATTTCAAAAATGTGGCCAAGCTACTCTTCAAAAAAATAAATGAATCTTTACCATGAAAAAAACAAAGTCAGAATTTAAATTTTGGCCTAAACTTTTTTCTTCTTCTTTCCCCTCTAAAGGAAGTAGTGGAGAACTCTGATGTATTTTTAAATACCTGATACGCTGAGGTTAGACTTCCACCACTATGGTCATTTGTCGAGAAAGGCTATTATCACTATGGCAACTGTAATGGAAAAAGAAGCACTAATTTGCAGGACTTTTTTAACATATAACTCATCCATAGCATACTCTCTTGCCACTCATGTCCATACACCAGTGGCCTACAAATGTGCAAAGGCATTTTTCAGCCTGAGAGGAATCTGAAAATTAGGCCCTACTTTTGAGGCATCCAAAGAAAGCCTGATCTGACTGATTGCTGTGTGCCCGTCTAATGTGCCTGACTCATCACTGACTAGACATTCAACCCTTCACACAAACACAAGTGTCTGTCGGGATCTGAGGACGTCTGATCATAAAAAGGAGAGTCAGAAGATAGGAAAAAGAGTAGGGGCAGGATTGAAATGCCGCTAGTTACTGAAGTTCCCTCCCGATTGAAGTATCTGGCCTCGGTTCGCAAATTACACTCCTTTCTGTCACTGATGACTTATTTGGATGAGTACGTATCTAAACACTCTTTCTAAGCCTGCTTGACAGACTGGAGATCCTTAAGGATGACAATTAGCCTAGATTGGAAGGTTCGTTTTTATCTAGTGTTCTAACGATGACCCTACTGGAGTAAATGAACTTTAGTCGAGCTCTCCTTTGTCTCGAAAGCCATATCATCTGCTTTATATGGGGTAAAGAGTAATTAGAGTTAATGTTGAAGAGTAGACTCTCCATTCACACAGCACTCTAATGAAACCACAGTCAAACTGCCAGGGAATTTACACACGGCTATTCACGTTGACTAATGACATCGGCCCACAGGAATCAATGAAGGTCTTGTGAACTGGGATGAGATTCATTCTTTGCGGTTGGTGACTCAGTTTTTTGTTACTTTCTTTGACTTTTAACAAGAGAAACTAATGAACGCTTTAATAAGCATATATTCCATGGATTCATGCAAGATAAATAGTTTACTTTGGGGTCGTGTCTAACACCTGATCAATAGAGTAGTGTCTAATGAAAATGCCATGCAAATTGTTAATTTGGATTTGTATGGCAGTAATTAATGAGTATATTGATAATTAGCATGTAGTCAACGCCATGCAAAACAGGCTCTTTGATCCAGGCTAATAATCATTATGCAATTTAGCGAACACTTCATCTGGTGCACCACGGCTGGTAGAAACATGAAACTATAACAGTACTGGATAAGTGGGCGAAACGTTGCCATCACATATGCTTAGTAAGACCACACAAACATTTAAGATGCAAGTACTTTAATCTTGGGGGGTGGGTGGGGGGGATCTTTTGATATTTACATTTATTAGCCTTCATATTTTGGGGTCTAGTCACATCTAACAATGTTAAGTAATTTATTTACAAAGTAAATCTTGGACTGTTTTTTATGTGCATGATTCATCCTGCCTTTTAAAGGCCATTAACTAAAGTGATGTTGTTCTGATTCTTTAGATTAGTTCTGATGCATTTTATGTCTATTTTGTTTATCTATTTATTTTGTAAGAACTATTTAAGATTTTGGCGGCACAATGGCTCAGTGGTTAGCACTGCCGCATCACAGCAAGAAGGTCGCTGGTTCAAGTCCCGACTGGGCCAGTTGGCATTTCTGTGTGGAGTTTGCATGTTCTCCCCGGGTTCACGTGCAGGTTTCCTCCGGGTGCTCCGGTTTCTCCCACAGTCCAAACACATGCAGTATAAGTGAATTGGAGAAACTAAATTAGCTGTAGTGTATGAGTGTGTGTGTGTGAATGTGAGAGTGTATGGATGTGTCCCAGTACTGGGTTGCGGAAGGGATTCCGCTGCGTAAAACATATGCCGGAATTGTTGGCAGTCATTCTGCTGTGGCGACCCCTGATAAATAAGGGACTAAGCCGTAGGAAAATGAATGAATGAATGAATAGTTAGGATTTTTTTTCCAAGGCACTGTTAAATTTGATTTCAAAAACAGTATCACAGCTATCAAACTATTACATGTTATAATTATTTAACTGTATTTTACCTCATTAAAATCTCAAAGTAAAAAAATATATAAATTAAAAAAAGATGTGAAAGTCTGATTTTGTGGTGGCGGTTCTTTAAAATTTAATTATTATAATCTCATTTCAAGTAATGAAGGATTTTGAAAGTTTGCGAGCAATCAGTGCTGAGTACCGAGGTTAACCCTGACTGCATGGTTGAAATGTTTATAAATGATTAACTGTTGAAATCATTCATTAAAATTTTAGAAAAGTAATCATAAAGCAATCAAATGTAATCAGTTACATTAACAAAGTAATTGAAATAGTTACACTATTTATTAAAATGTCAGCACTGCGGCGACTCATTTTAAGCTCAGCTAATTGTAATATGTGTTAAACAATAACTAATACATTTAAGGAGCACAATGTTTGCCAATTATGGTCAATTGGTCACTTTTAGGAACCATTTTTCAAGAACATATAACATTTAAAGAATTTACATATGAAAAGTAGCACATCAATACCATAATTTTCTGGTAATTATTACATAAAAGCAATAAGGTACTATAGTATTGTGTAGTATTGTATTGTGTAGTACTATAATACTAGACGTGTAGTATTGTGTATACATTTAGCTTTGCATCATGTCTTTAGCTGTGACTTCTTCAGTCCCTCATACCTTGTTGCTTTCTTAAACTTTTTTTGTTTGTGCTATTGATAAATGCATAATATTTATTAACAGCCTTGAGTAGACTTCCGAAAAAATTAAGTTAAATCTACATAGCTTCACGCTGCGTGTGCTCCCAGCATGCATTTAGGCATGAATAATTAATAAGGCTGCATGTTTGCCGGATTCACTGTTGCTGTTGATTTTGTCACGATTAGCATCTCGCTGTTCTATGAAGTCTTGAATTTAAAATTACCCATTTGTGCTCAAAAATTAGCCATTGATTTTTAACGTGTCACCTTGAGTACCAAGTGTAGTGCGAAAAATCTCTTATATTTTTCTCACTGTAAGATAACGTAAGGTCTATCTATTTTAGTTACTTATTCTTTTCAATGTATATATAAAATACGTTTAATAACAATATTTGCTTAATTTTACCATATCTACACACATTTTTTTCAGCAACTCCTCACTTTAAAAGCTTTTCTTTTCTTTTTCAATTAGTTTTTATACTGAAATGTCACACAACATAATTGAAACAGAAGAGTTTTAAAGTCAGTGTGAGATAGACCCCATTTACTTTTTTTTAATGGATGTTTCTGGTCTTGCTGTGCATGATTCATCAGCGCATGGTAATATAATAACTCCATCTCTGTCAAAAAAAAAATCTCTCTTATTTTTCTAGCCTCTTCTCCAGCTACCTGGATCTATTCTTATATGCAATGCACACTTTTCACGTTACACAAAATCCCCAACGGATTAAACCAATTTGTCTTGTTGAATATTACTAAAAACCTACATTTTGCCTTGTTGAATACCCTGTTCCTTGCCATGTTCTTATTTCAAATGTGTCAGACTGTTAAAGCAAAAGATTGTGGGTTCTTTTTATAAGAAAGAGAGAGGGCTTTAGGCACAGAGAGAGATTCCCAAGTGCTGGGGCAATGGAGATATTTTGGTAATAAAGCATTTTCTTATAGCACTGTTTTAGAAGTAGATCAAATGAAACATGTAGAACAGCAAAAACATACTATCCAGGACATCCACAAACGATAACAACAAAGTGCAGTTCATAGTATGCAATGCTACAACCTCTGCATTCAAATAGCTTTTGGTTATTATTGGAAAGATATTTTGAAGGTAACAAGATCCCACTTGTATCCTCCGTGTAAGTGAGATTCATTGAGCTGGTACTGAGAGTGTCCTGTCCTCTGGGAACGTTTTTGGCACTGAACCTTATCTGTCCGCTAATATGAGAAAAGCTAACCTGTGATACCTCCAAACCCTCACATCACATACTGAATTCTGCACAAAACAGATCGAGAAGGGAAACAGACCCCAGCTTAAGCTTAGTTTTAACCTTGACATTCTTAATGCACATGATTTAGGCTATAGAAATGTATCTATGATAGGTTAGTTATTAATTATAGCTACGTTAACAGTATTGTTGCAAACTTTATGATGAAAAGATGATGTTTTTAGCAGAAATATATTTTTGCTGTGGTTACTAACTCACAAGAGTGGTCTATCAAAATCAGGTGTTATTTTGTATCAATGTAGAACAACTCCAATATTATTGCACTTTAAACAAAAGTTGCACATTGTTACTTTTGATCCCGTCAGCAGGGGCGAAAGTAACACCCGGGTGGGTTAAAAGTAACAACAATATTTGCTTTTACTGGCTTAATCTTGTGTATTTTAAATATATCTGACTATGACCTTGTTAATGTTAACTGCAAACATATTTTGTCCTTTATTTTTGCAAAAAATATTAAACAGGATTTTCATTTTAAATTTCAGAAAAAAAGCATAAAAAAAGAAACACGACTTGTAATAAGGAAAAAATACATAATATGGGTCTTTTATTTTATGTAAAAAATGAATCATTAGTTTATTAAGTAAAGCCGTTTTGCAAATTTCATACTATACACTGTAAAAAAATGCTGGGTTCCACACAATCCCTTCATGTTGTCCCAACACAAATCGATTAAGTTAACTTAATTGTTTTTACAAGTTGTCCTAAAAAACCTCTAGAATTGTGTTGATTCCGCTAATTTTAATTAAGTAGTTTGAACAAGCAACAAAACCTTTTTTTAGAGCATCAAAACTCTTTTTTATATATAGTATAGTATATATAGTTGTATTTTGGCCAAAAATTATCTATACTAACAAAACATATGTGCATGGAAATCGTATTTATTGAGTTGAGTGATGTGTAAATCAATATAAATGACTGGTTTGGTGGTCCAGGGTCATATATCCCATATTTCTTTTCTTCTCTCTCTCTCTCTCTCTCTCTCTCTCTCTCTCTCTCTCTCTCTCTTTTCAATCAGTCAATTAATCCATTAAGCAATTAAGCATTCATTTATTCATTTATTCATTCATTCATTTATGCAAATACCAGCGATATCTCTTACAGTGCATTTAAAAATCATACAATTTAAATCCCTCTTTCTTTCTTTCTTTCTTTCTTTCTTTCTTTCTTTCTTTCTTTCTTTCTTTCTTTCTTTCTTTCTTTCTTTCTTTCTTTCTTTCTTTCAATCAGTCAATCAATCAATCAATCAATCAATCAATCAATCAATCAATCAATCAATCAATTAAGCAATCATGCAATCAAGCATTCATTCATTCATTCATTCATTCATTCATTCATTCATTTATGAACATACCAGCTCTCTTACAGTGCATTTAAAAATCATACAATTTAAATCCTTCCCGGAAAATAATGAAAATATTGGCATTTACATATTTTTGTTGTTTATCATTTCAACAATTTTAAACAAAAAAAAATTAGCTTAATTTAAATTTTAGATTTAAGTTTGTAGACATTAAAACAACAACAACAACAATTTCACAGATTTACAAACACATCAAAAACTGCACTAAAAGGGCCGGTACAACTATATCTAATCCACATGCTGACATGTAAACGAACTAAAGACGGATCTGGACTCGCTCTAAAATCCTTCCCATTATTGACATTGAGCTCTTAACGGAACTACCCAGAATCCTCCTCTCTCCCTCCCAGCACAATAAATCTAGCTCGTTAAAGATAGCACAGCCCATGACAATCACATTATTCCTTATCAACGATTCAAACTCCGGAAGAACCACACAGAGTGATGAGCTATAGATCTCCGTCATATCCAGCGTTCATTGCCCTACATATACCTGCTCAAGGATATTTGCCTAATGAAACCAACACCGGCGTGTAACGATCGGTCGGCCTCGGACATAAAACCAGAGCAAATGTGACTGCAATGTTGAATATGAGGTATAAGCAAACATTGAAAATACACTCGTCATATTGTCTACGTGTCGAGAGACCAATTATGGAAATACAGCAAATCAATGCGAGTAAATGGAAGAGTGAGAGACAGATGGACGGAGAGGTGATCCTGGAGGAAAGTAGCAACACACACCAACATTTCATCCCCTCATATCACACATTATTGCCGCATTGATTCATTGGTATTGATTAGCGATGCCCATGTTGAGCTGTTTTTTTGAGTGTTTTTGCGTGTGTGTGTTCTGCAAAGGTAGCAGACAGAATGCTCAATTAATTCAGATGGAAACATAACTAGTACGATAGGAAAGACCACACTTTTTCTTTCTTTCTTTTTTGTGCTTATTCATTAATATATGGACAAAAACATATACTGTTCTAAATATACATTTAAAAAATATGATATATAATACTGATAAATGAATTAATGGCATAGATTAAGATTACTCTCAGCCTGCTGATGCAGAAATTATACATCATTCGTTTACTGAACCACTTAAGTAAACAAGATAATGCTTCTGAAAAACTTTTTAGATGGAATATTGAATTAATTTACAGATTAAATAACATCACTTGTTAGATATCCAAATAAATCAGTTCAGCAAATGTTTCACAATGAAAATAACTTGGTTTGTTTCATGAAAGAATCAGTATTTTGAACAAATCAGAGCTGTGGATCAGCCTAAGTAGATAGTAAAAATTATTGTGCGACTTAATCTCAATTTTCTTAATGTATCTCAGTATTGTGGCCTGCTTCCCAAAGGCATCATAGCACTTGAAAACTGTTGTAGCTAATATATTTAAACATATCAGTACATGTTTGTATTTCAAATGGTTGACATAAATGACGTTTGCTATATTTTGTAATATATGTTGCATATATGACATATTTTATATACAGTACTTTTATATAATATAATATATTGCCATCTATCAAATTTCTACTCTACCTCAGGTTTCTGCTCTCTCCTCCTGTTCTCTGTGTTACAGATTACCACTAGTCATCTGCTTTTATTTGCAGTCACAGGAGCGCAGGTCATTTGGGTTCATTTGTTCCACCTGTCACTTATTTCCTTTTTCCTATTTATACCACTTCATTTCCCTTTATGTTTGTCAGTATGTCGTCGATCGTTTGTGTGCATTAAGCTGCGGTCACACTGCACTTTTCTTCCCATAGACTTCCATTCATACGCACGTGAATGTGTCAGACCGGAAACGCAAGCTTGTGCGACAAGTTTCGCAGTTCGCTGTGTTGGAAAGTTCAAGCTTGGTGAACTCTGACCTGCGAAATTGCATCACGTGATTGCATGAGACCAATCTAAGATCAAAACATGACCTCTCTGGACAGAAATGTAAAATATGAAGCTATAGCTTGCTTTTTTAAATGTCTAATCATCTTGTTTAATCCCGCCCCTTTTCGCCGCGCTGTATGACAGAATTTTGCATGCTCAAACTCTAGTGTGACCGCAGCATTATACTCTGTTACTCTCTGTTTTTTCAATGGCACTTCCTCAGTGCTCACCTGACTGGGTGTTTACTTGGATTTATTATTATTTTTTATTTCTTCTCTAGGACTCGCTTTTCAATAAAAAACTTAAGTCTAAAAGTTCTATCTTTCTTTTACCCGTAACATCTACATGGGGTGTGATTATAATCAAATGTTTTGTACTTTATTGTACTTGTACGCTTTATTGTTAATAATACTACAGGGCAGAAAACAAACAAACAAACAAAAATAGAAAGACATATCTAAGTTAAATTAGAAGTTAAATTATTTAAATAATTTAATTAAAATAAAATATGCTTGAAAGGCTGGGGAAAAATAGGTTCCTTCTTCCATTGAACAGTTCACAAGTTTGAACTGTGTTAGTTATATTTCAGCACTTTTGAAAAAGGACAGCGACTCCTAGCAAGTAAAGAGTTCTAACACAATCATGTTAAATGCATTTTTGGGAAATGCACATGGAATTGCAATGTGCCTTTGTAACCTTGCACATACAGAATGCTCTTAAGAGCCAAGATACATTGCTATAGAGAAACCCGGCTCTCACTTATTTTGTTTGAGCAAACAATGAAAATACACTCTTTATATTGTGTACTTGTCAAGACCATTTATAGAAATACAGCAAAAACAATGTGAGTAAATGGAAGATGGAGAGACAGATGGATGGAGTGATGATCCTGGAAGAAAGCAACAACAACATTTCATTTCCACATATCACAAATTATTACCACATTGATTCATTGTCAGAGAGAGAGAGAGAGAGAGAGAGAGAGAGATTCAAATCTCAGTCAATTCAGATGGAAAACATTGACCTGGGAGAAGTTAGGAAAGGCCTGATTTACCAGCACACTTTTTCTTTCTCTCCTTTCACTCTTTTCTCTTCTCTCTCTTCCTCTCTCTCTTTGGGAGTCATTAACATCCCTAAGAAGTCCATTAACTATACTGATAACCCTCTGCATCATAGAGACAGCTAGAGTGTAGCACCCCACTGACATGAGTGCGTGCGCACACACGCACACACACACACGCACACACGCACACACACACACACACGCACACACGCGCACACGCGCACACACACACACGCACACACAAGCACACACACACGCACACACACAAATGAAAGTGTATTTGCGCCTATTACTTATCCTTAAAAAGCTCTCACTATAACTCAGTAGCACTAACAAATGAAAACATTGATTTGCTTTACTTTTGTGTTAATGATTATTATATTTATTTGTTATCTGTGATGCAACAACAGTTACAGTTGACTTTTTTTTAAATATAATGTTGAATAAAAGAAATGCAACCCTCACAGGCATGGTGAATGATGGTACATTATGTGTCATACTGCGTGTTTATGAAAATGATGGATGAAATGAATGAAAACATAAGTTATTAACAAAGCAAACTGAACAATGTAACATACAATAGTGCTAAATTTATAAGTATACACAGTTGAAGACTACTCTGAATCTGTTGACAGGTCTGAGTAACTTCCAGATCGAAATTATTCAAAGTAAATTATTCAAAGAATCATTTATGTCCACTTGTTACATTTCTGAATGAATTGGTGTTTTAAACCAATCAGCTTAGTGATTCATTTTGTAAATCAATTACAATGAAAGTCATTTGTTTCATTTTTGAATGAATCAGTATTTTTAAAAAATATAAGTTGAGTAAACTACTCAGTGAATCACCCATAAAGGTGCTTATTTTTGGTTCCCGAAAGAATCAGTGTTTTGAAAGAATCAGTTGTGTGAATTATTCAATAAATCACCTTTATATAATGTCACTTTTTAAATTAATTAGTGAATTGAATGAATCAGATGAGGGAATGTTTTGTCAACTATACTGTTTCTTTTTTCTCCATTACAGTTTTTTTATTTGGTTTTCAACAATTTTCAAAACTAATTGGTACATTTTCACCACCATCATTTAATTCAACTGATCTTAAAGTTTAATCAAAGAATCATTTATTACGTCCATAGATTTTCAACTGCTTTGATTGTTGTCTGATCATTTGTAAGTTACAAATTGCAGAACAGTAAATATTTTTTATCTGCTTGCATATGTAAATGACTCAATGTTTTTCCATATAGAAATCTGAAAATAGAAATATATGCAAATTACATATATGACATACAAGTTCATATTTGGATTTCACATATCAGCTTGTATGTCATATCTGTAATTTGCATATATTGCCATATATCAGATTTCTTTATGGGTTCTTTGATCATGTTTTCATGTTGTATAAACTTTTTTTTTTTAATTATAGCTTTTGTTAGTTTGTCTAAACATAAGTGTAACATTTGCTGTGATGGCTGTGTATACAGTTTTACAGCACAAGAACATTAATTCAGCACAGAGGGTGATTTGAAATCTTGTATTGTTTACTACTGAATACAATGATTGTTAAAAGTACAAAGTTGAAAAAAGATCTTACTGTTGAAGCAAGTGATCTCAGTATATATCACAATGATCTTGTGTTCTGAAACAATGACTATGTGGAATGAAAATATGTGCAACTACAACGAAATCATGACATCAGATTTGAAAGAATGACTAGTGGTGTTACAAGTGTGATCAGTTTAAAGTTTTGTACTAAGAGATTTGAAAATGTGCACTGTACTTATGGAAATAGTACCAAACCAATTAACAAAACTGTAACAAAAAATAGCTCTTATAGAAAATAGTTTTGAGCAAGTCGGTTCAGTAGATAATTTGATGAATCCAAACAAGTAAATCATTTAGTTTCTGAATAAAAGAGCAGTTTTGAATGAATCATTTGGTGACTGATTCATAAATACAGTCACTAGTCGACACCTATTTGTAAAGGCTTAAAAGTCACTGAAAAAATCCTCAGTAATAATACATGGAGCAAATATTGTAAATGGAGCAATTGTATGTTCATTCATTCATTCATTTTCTTTTCGGCTTAGTCCCTTTAATAATCAGGGGTCGCCACAGCGGAATGAACCACCAACTTATCCAGCATATGTTTTTACGAAGCGGATGCCCTTCCAGCTGCAACCCATCACTGGGAAATATCCATACACTCTCATTCACACACATACACTATGGACAATTTAGCTTACCCAATTCACAAATTAGCTTACCCAAGAAACCCACGCGAACACATGGAGAACATGGAAACTCCACACAGAAATGCCAGCCGAGGCTCGAACCAGCGACCTTCTTGCTGTGAGGCCATCGTGCTACACACTGCGCCACCGTGACGCCCACATTTGTATGTTTGAAATGTATTTAGCAAATTGTACATACATTTTAATAAATATAATTTGCACATTAATTCACCTGTACAGTAGTTCATAGGCTACTCTGGTTTATAACTAAATCAACCTAACTACAACAGGTCACACTGACAAAAGTACTACTACAGCTAGAATAGTAAAACCTTTTTAAATTAACAACTGCATATTTTCACTTCCTCTAGTGCATCACTGCAATTTTTGGTGGCTTTTTGTATTAGTGAGAGAGAAAGAAAGAGAAAAAAATAAAGTGCAAGATGGAATTGTGAGTGCTTTGAGGTGGTTGGTTCTTGCATTTGTAATTCCATTATATGAATAATTTCTTGTCTGCTCTCCGAAATCACACTGAGTTGAGTTTTGCTCACTGAAACTGAGAGAGAGAAAGAGGGAAAAAATGTGGGTACTTGTCCTTTATAGAGTGGTACACATGAGGGTTGTTCTCAACTATAAAACAGCATTTAAAAACAGCTTGACTTGATATAATGCAACACATGCATATATATTCTGTGCTGATGGTGGTCTGTAGCAGTATAGTAGTATAGTATACGTATAGCAGTAGTTATTACATAAAGGCATGCAATTCCTCCATTAAACCAGTGGGCGGAATGACTTTTTCCTGAAGTCATGTAAAAATCATGTTTTTCTCTCCTGTGGGAAAGTTCAGCAAGGTGTGTGGAGACAGCATGTCACCAATAGAGCTCAGCACCATAAACCTGTGTGTGTGTGAGTGCAGAAAAGCTGAAAAACAAGGATCAGCCCCCCATTGTGGGTGCATAGAGGCAGCTAGTTACTGTATTCTATTGTGCCGCAGGGCTTTTGAAGAGGCTGTTAGCAACCTAGGCTAGTTTATGCTTTTCCTGCCCCTCGGCACTCACATTGTCATAATATGGGCAAGCAACGATGCCTGCATATGTGTGTGCGCGCATCTATTTCCATTTTCCGTGCTCACACACACACACACACATAGACACACATATGCTGGATGACACTAGGTGACTGTGACACCATGTCCTGATTATTCTCTGGCTGTGGAGAAACACTGGCGGTTGAAATGACTCAGGTGCACTGAAAATACCACAGGCTTTATCCAATGTTGATCTTGTCAACAGAATTACAGTTGAAAAACAGGCATTGAGCTCTTTAAATGAAGGAGACAGGATGAAAACGATGGTAAGGACACAACACACTGTTGTATTAAGATAATGGAGTCTCTGTTTTGTTACTTCATGAGCGTAGTTTTCATGTATAAATATGTTTTTTTTTAAATAAATAAAATACGTAAAAGTGACAGTGAAGTATTTTAAATCATTCAATCAATCAATCACTCAATCAATCAATCAATCAATCAATCAATCAATCAATCAATCAATCAATCAATCAATCAATCAATCAATCAATCAATCAATAAATCAATCAATAAATTAACCAGTCATTGTAAAAATGGTATATATTATATAGCATTCCAAAAAAGTTATATATATATGAGCAATATGAGCACCTGGAAGAAACCCACGCCAACACATGGAGAACATGGAAACTCCATACAGAAATGCCAACTGACCCACTGAGGCTCGAACCAGCGACCTTCTTGCTGTGAGGCCATCGTGCTACACACTGCGCCACCGTGACGCCCACATTTGTATGTTTGAAATGTATTTTGCAAATTGTACATACATTTTAATAAATATAATTTGCACATTAATTCACCTGTACAGTAGTTCATAGGCTACTCTGGTTTATAACTAAATCAACCTAACTACAACAGGTCACACTGACAAAAGTACTACTACAGCTAGAATAGTAAAACCTTTTTAAATTAACAACTGCATATTTTCACTTCCTCTAGTGCATCACTGCAATTTTTTGGTGGCTTTTTGTATTAGTGAGAGAGAAAGAAAGAGAAAAAAATAAAGTGCAAGATGGAATTGTGAGTGCTTTGAGGTGGTTGGTTCTTGCATTTGTAATTCCATTATATGAATAATTTATTGTCTGCTCTCCGAAATCACACTGAGTTCACAATCAATCAATCAATCAATCAATCAATCAATCAATCAATCAATCAATCAATCAAT
>CAIGQV010019068.1:8665322-8675665 GCA_903798115.1 Danio jaintianensis | reverse complement strand
ATATATATATATATATATATATATATATATATATCCAGATTAATTTCAATGAACAACACATTTTTATTTATTATTGTTATTTTTTTTAACATTAGTAAATGTATTTAATGAGTTTGTATTTAGTAATTGCTCATATTTAGAAAGTCTATCAAAATCCCATTTAGTCAAGGAATATGCGTTCATACAATTGTATGTGTTTTTCACTATTTTCTCTATTTCTGTAGTTCAGATTGAAAGCACAAAAAGTACAGATTGCTTGTAAACAGACTACACAAGACTACTAGTTTCTGTCTCCTTCTTTCAGAATCTTTGAGTCTCTTTCAGTGTCTTTACATCCATGACTGGCCTTTCTTCTGCTCCATGTACTGTACTTCATTCTACAATTTGACACCATTAAATATAGAAAGACAAGCATTTTGACTTCACTTAAAACAGTTACTCGCAGTCAAACATAATGACGGGCTTTTAAGTCCAAAAAAACGAACAAAAAGTGCCTGAGGTGGATGTCAGGTTACATATACGTATATTCATTTCACATCTGGAAGTTCAGATACTCAGAAGTGTTTTTTTCTTCTTTTCTTTTTGAAAATGTGACTCTTTAAGCAAGATTTTTTGTGTCAGATATCAAAGAAAGCATGTGTATTTTTAAAATATTAACATTGAATTAATATTACAGTTTGGAGCGGCACGGTGGCTCAGTTGTTAGCATTGACGCCTCACAGTAGAAGGTCGCTGGTTTGAGTCCCAGCTAGGCCAGCTGGCATGTTCTCCCCGTGTTTGCATGTTCTCCCCGTGTTCGCGTGGGTTTCCTCCAGGTGCTCCAGTTTCCCCCACAGTCCAAAGACATGCGGTATAGATGAATTGAATAAACTAAATTGGCCATAGTGTATGAGTGTGTGTGTGTGTGTGAATGAGTGTGTATGTGTGTCTCCCAGTACTGGGTTGCAGCTGGAAGGGCATCCGCTGTGTAAAACATATGCCAAAATAGTTGGCGGTTCATTCCGCTGTGGCAACCTCTGAAATAGAGACTAAGCTGAAGGAAAATGAATGAATGAATAATGTTACAGTTTATCTCGATTGTGAACACACAATGCATGAAACAGTTCACCATATTTGCACAACTATAAATGCAATCTCAAAACTGCACACCAACTTGCAAAAACCTCAAACTGCCAGGTCAAAAACAAATATTCCAGTCAAAAACATATTCTCTTCAGTTAAAGTCAAACATTGACCTCCGACGATGCACAAACCTGACAAAAACACAGACAACTGCACTGCCTATAAAACACCAGGGAGACAAATTCAAAACCTGAATCAGTGGAAGGGTGAAGGCACAATCAAATTTAAGGACATTTCCAAAAAAGAATTTATGACTATAATACATGCACACTTTCCAAAAAGGGGTTACACGGTGGTGCAGTGGGTAGCACAATCTAAAAATTTTTTTTTACATTTCATATTATGTTTTTTTTTCTTCTGAAGAAAGTCTTACTTATTTTAGTTTGGCAGAAAAAATCTATATATTTTATATTACTTTCCTAATTAATCAAACTAACCTAGTTAAGCCTTTAAATTGCAATTTAAGCTGACTAGTATTTTGCAAAATAACAAAAAAAAAATATTATGTATGTATTAAGTGCAATTAGCTTCTTTTTCTATTTATTTTTTTATCATTTAGATATAATATCAGCTTTAAAAATTCTAATTTTTTGAATTTTATTTTATTTTATTTATTTATTTTATTTATTTATTTTTTATTCAATGTTCCTAATGCGTTTCTAATATTCATTTGCTCCAAAGTTGATCATATCACGGAAGTAACATGGGTTGTGAATGTCACGACTTCAACAGTTCCATACATTCAGTTTGATACCAAATGTTGCTGAGTAAAGGGCTGTTCACATTAACAGCAATTTGCAGTGGCGAAGCAACCAGAAGTCATTCATTTCACAATGCAACAAAGTTGAGCAGAGTTGAACTTTATGCAAATGAGCCGCAATGTAATGCAGAGAATACCAAAGGGATTGAAGACAGTGGAGCTCGCATGATCCTTCTCCTGTCAGATACTGTTGTCTAATGTAGCCAAGATGGAGCAGAAGTTAATAGTAACTGTGAGCAATTCCCCTGTTCTATGTGATTTGTCTCTGCCCACATACGGAGACATAATAAAATAAAATGATGCAGAAAAGACCAGCGTCAGAAATCACAGGCTTTTCAAGAGACTTTGATTCATGCATTATTAATTGCTTATTTTGCTCATGATTTGATGCATTGCACACCACTGCAATTTATAAACTAATGCGCTAATGTGTTATCATTCCATAAAGCATTTTTTTTTTACCAGCTATAAAGTTAAGTCGTGTATCCCACAAATGAAATGAACACTACACTGTAAAAAAAATATCCGTACATTAGCAGTTTTCCTTATTTTGTTATTAATGGTTTTATTTACTTATATACCCCCCCCCCCCCCCCCCAATTTATTGCATTATGGGACCTTGATCTTTTTTCCAACAACTTTTAACCTTTAATAAGTTGGAAAAAGTGACTTTTATTAACTTTTTTAGTAGTTTAAAGTGATATATTTTCTGGGTTGGTGTTGTATATTACGTTACAAAAACCTTGTAATAAACTGGCAGTACATGTTCTGTTATTTTACAGAATTATTTCTCTATATATTCATTCTTATACATTATATTATTTCAAACTACTAAAATGTCAATAAAAGTCACTTTGTTAAACTGTAGAGTTGAATTTTCAAAATCAAAGGTTGACAGAGTAGAGATCAAGGTCCCATAATGCAATTCACAACCGTAAATCAACAGAAAATACAGAAACTGTTAATTAACAGATTTCTTTTACAGTGTAGAAACAGTAAAACGTGTATTCCTTTGTTTTTTTTTTACACAAATAATGATTACAGGGGCAAATTATCAGTTAATAAAGACATACTGTATTTCTAAATCTTCTCAAAATGTTTGATCTTTGTAAATTTGCACGGTTTTATGTTTGTATTACAAAACTGGCTCTACAATTGCAAACAAAATGATTAGCCCTCAGGTACATGTTTTAAAATTCTTTTTCAAAATATCCCCAAGCGATTTTAAAGAAAAAAAAAACTAAGCTGCAAGATCCAGTTCTCAAAAGACTTGTTCTGTGTGTGTTTCATGGAGTTGTTTCAGTGGCTTCAGAATTTGAGTTTTTTTACTAAACACGCATAAATGTTTCTTTCTCAAAAACACAAACATGTGCATAAATGTTGCCAACATATTATTGGAGCCCAGTTTGTGCTGGTTTTAGACTTTAGCCACTTATTTGTTTATAAGCAACTGAAAAAAGCACAAATGTCAGGGCATGTCAGAACTTCTCCAGGCCCCCAAAACACCCTCAGACCCCAGAGGGTTAACGGAGCAAGGAACAAGATATCATTTTAGGATCTGATTGAAACAAAAGGACTCCACGTAAGTCTGGCTGATGAACTCCAAAAATGAATCACAATAAAGTGTATCATTAACTGAATGTAACCTTCTGATTTGATTTAATTTCTCTGTTTTTTTTTTTGTATGTTGTTGTATGTATGTTGATGTATGTTGTCAGATTCCGTAGAATCAGTCTAAATCTGTTCAAATCAAATACTATTAGATTTAATCAGTTAAAAGATATTAATATGGTATAAATATATGCAGCTGTAGAAAAGCCAGATCCAATTAGTTAAACTCAGTGAGATTGGTTTACTCAATGTTCAGGGGCAAAATTGACGCAGCTCCGTACTCCACACAATAGATTAATTAATAATAAGCATTTAAAACACATTGGATTTATTGATGTTATTACATGAATTTTGTTCTTATTTGTTTCATTTAAGTTTAACTAACAAATATTAATCACATCATTTTTATTAGTTCAATTATGTTAAAAGTATGTAATCCAAATGGATGGAAATGCAATCAGAATACATACATCTTTTTTGTTAGGCCTAAATATTTTATTTTGAGTTTATGTGTTGTTTATCATGTACAGTTAAAGCCAGGAACATAGAATAAATGACGTTTATGACCCCAAAAAAACCTTATTCCACAAATTTAAGATAAGGCAAGAAAAATGCCCCATCTCAGTTAAACAAATCTATTATGGTCGTAGCGATTAATTAATGCAAATATTGCCAATATAAATAACTACTGAACTGTAGATTGTGTCATGCTTAATGACTGCAGGTGGTAAATAATTATTATCTATTTAGCAAAAGTTTATTTTTGGAACTTTGATTGACAACCTTAGCAGAAACATGAGTTTGTGAGCTGTTTAACACACATGCTGTGTTTAATCAACAGTCATATATTAGCGTTGTCACATCTGTCTTTTTCCCCTCACGCCGTTCCAGAAGGAACAACAGAGGAAAAGTGTGATTATTTCGCAAATCTCGAAGCAGATGATTCAGTTATTTGACTTCACTAAGCATGGCTTGTTCGGAGCAATCAAGATTAGGTTAATGTCCCGTCACCCTCACAGTCACTAAAGCAGCTAAGCCTATTCTTTTTCACCTTACTTTACTACTGTATAATGTAGAAAATGACACATTGCATAATTGTATTATGGGAAGTGAATTATAAAAGAATTCCTAAAGTAATCTTCAGATTCATGAAGGACATATTGCATAGATAATGCATCTCACAGAATTGTAGAAGACCATAATGTCTCTGTGTGTGTGTGTGCGTGTGTCTTAGTTTTATCTCATTAACTAATGTGTACATCTACAAAGTTAAAGGAATGGTTCATCCCAATAATTACACATTTACATGTACACACCTTCAGGTACTAATTTGGTTTAGCCCAAATATGTTTTTGTTGGATTTTTTAAATTATATGTTTTAACTCTCAAAGTAATAGCTGTTATGAAGCATAATGAAGCTTCATTTATGTTTTATTGAACAAAACAAAATGTCATTGGTGGCCTGTTGTTGAGTAAATTACAGGTATGCATTTATTTATTTTTTTAAATATATAAAAATGAAATAGAAAACCATGTTCATATATCACATTTTCACAATTGAATAACTATTCTTGCAGTGACTAAACCACAACATTTTAACAGACAGTGTTGTGATTATTCGGATGTTAAGGCTACAATGTTATGCATTGCTTACTATTATCTTCTTAAACAGCAATCTAACAAGACAAATAAAGTGCTCCGCTGATTATTCTGTACAACAAAAAAGGACCTACAGTATGCTGATTTTTCCACTGAAGCGTGTTTGTGTTTAAAACATGTTGACACTTAGGTTCCCCTCAGGGCTTGGCAAATGGAGTATCTCCAGTACATAGAAAGAATGCTGATAGAATAAAGTGATGCTCCAGGGCTGCAACATTACTAATAAGCACTTAAGCACTTTAAAGTGCATGTTGGGTAAAGTGGAGGACAATAAGGATTGACAGTAGCTCTATAAATCAGTCTTGAATAGGTGTGGTAGAAACTGGATAAAATCGATGCATGAAAGTCTGATATCTTCTCTTGGTTTTCTTCATTGAAATGAAATATAATGTACATGGGCTTTTAGAAGGGAGTCACAGTCATTCTCCTGGAGATTTTCTTTTGGTCCTGAGCATGCAAGATTACTCTAGACTTTATAGCGAAACACACATCACAATAACTGTAGCTAAGCAACTGTGGAACAAAGAAGAGTCATATAGCAATTTAACATATGCGCATATGATTAAGAGCCTTACTCATGAGTAAAATGGTGTTTACAGAATTCTTTACACTATAATTGTATTTATTATTGCTATTATTGTTATCATTATTATTATTATTATTATTATTATTATTATTATTATTATTATTAATCCTAATAATATTATTATTAATAATAATAATAATAATAATAAAAATAATAGCAATAATAATCATTTATGTATTTTTAGTAGTATTATTATTATTTGTAGTAGTAGTAGTATCTATAATAATAATAATAATAATAATAATAATAATAATAATAATAGTGCCTTTATTAATCATGGGTCACCACTGCGGAATGAACCACCAACTTATCCATCATATGTTTTACACAGTGGATGCCCTTCCAGCTGCAACCCATCACTGAAAAACACCCAAACATTCTCATTCACACACACATACACTACGGACAATTTAGCTTACCCAATTCACCTATAGCGCATGTCTTTGGACTTGTGGGGAAACCGGAGCACCCGAAGGAAACCCACGCAAACTCCACACAGAAATGCCAACTGACCCAGCCAAGGCTCGAACCAGTGACCTTCTTGCTGTGAGGCGACAGCGCTACCCACTGCGCCACTGCGCCGCCGCCATAATAATAATAATAATAATAATAGCCGTTATTATTATTATGTATATTATTATTATTATTATTATTGTTAATATATAATAATAATAATAATAATATACATAATAATAATAATAATAATAATAATAATAAGCAGCACATGTCCTGTAAAACCAGAATGATTAATAGTTGAAATCCATGGGTTTGTATTCATATATCATATATACAGTAAAAAAACAAAACAAGGCTGTACATCTCTATACTACAACAGCAGCACGCTATATAACTACCATAAGCAGCAGACGCCAAGAACATGTAAGCACTTCTCAAAACCAGAAAAACTGGAATTACACAGAAGAATGATTGTTTCTGTTGGCATGAATGCCTTCTGACATCTACAAGTTTCAAGTGCCAAAGCCATGCTCAAAGCATTTGTGGAAACGATTATGTTCTTTCCTTCACTGGCATCGGTGAGGAAAGCTGGAGATCATTCAGTCGTGTTCAAAATCACAAAGCAATCAAATTATCCCTGTACACACAGACAGACAGACACACACACAGACGTACACACACAAAAGCGGTGTTTGAAAAGCTTTTGAATAACCATGTACGGACGCAAATCCTTATTATAAAGGAATACAGGTTTAAATGGCTAACCGTTCTGAAGAAAATTGAGCTTCTGCATCTTTTAATAACAATCCAGAGACGTATATAAATGAGAGCGTCTGCAAAATCCATGCTTGAATGCTGTATATTGACATGCTTTCCAGCGTTTCAAAAATTGAATGTTGTGATTTGACCTTAGTTGAAAGGGGGAAAATGCACTCCATGTAATTGCGTTAGTGAATTTGGACACTGCAATCAATACAAATATGTATATGAAATATTAATGCAAAAATTCTCTTTCTCAGATTAATTTATATAGTAGTATACTGTGTGCGAAAGGCAACAGCATACATTGGGCCTCATTCACTAATGCACCAGTCATGCAGCTGCTATAGAGAAGAATGGAAATGCATGTATTACAATGTTAAAAAAAAATAAAAATCAGTAAAATTTACTGTGAAAAACTGGCAGCTGTGATTGCCAAAACTTTACTGTTAAAAATATGGTAGAAACTGTAAAAAAAAAAAAAAAAAATTATGATAAACTCCTGTATTTCATTCATTGTTATAGTATTATACACCAGTGTTTTGAAGTACAAACATCTACACATCATACCTTTGTAAAACTGACAAAAACACAACCTTAAGTACTGTAGGTGGTGATGAGAAACTCATAATGAACCAATGCTCATACCAAACAACTTTTCCACAAGCAGAGGAACATACTAATATATAGAAGATGCTCAGTGTCATTAAAGTACAAATAAAATTATAAACTAACCATATTGATTTTGTTAGCTTGCAATGCTTGTTTTGTGGTGAACAATCCATCTGTGCATGTCAACAAGAAAAAAAAATTGCCCTTGTAATCTAAAATTGAAATCTGAAAATGCACTTTCAGTTAAATTCTCAGAATACGTCTGAGGTATTGGATGTGGCTAACATACTTAACCACGCCCCTCCAACTGTCGGTTTTAAATAGTCCATTTCTGTAGGAACTGTGACAATACAAAAAAAAATAATAATAATGGTTGCAGCTTATGGTTCATGCAGACTTTAAACATTATTTATCAACATTTGATATAATATAACACTAATGTACATCACTTATAATGTCAACAGAAGGCATAAAAAAGTTAAGTGTCATGCAGGGAATTCTCGGAAAATCCTTGTACAGTTATTAACCGTATATATCAAGGAAACACTGTTAACCAGGTTATTATTATTTTTTTTTTCATGAAATTACGGTATTTCATTACAGTGTAAATCAATTTGGCTTTAACTTTTTCCTGTTCACAGAGATGTCACTTTCTACTTGCCAGCAGGTTTCTCACAGCCGTGGCTGAAGTATCCACTTCTCAGAATCACATCAAAAACAAAGCAACTGCCACACAGGATCCAGTGCAAGTCTATTTAAAGTGATAAAAATCCTCTCACAGCGCAGTGAAGATTTTTATTCATTCCATTATGAACATTTACTCGCTATGGCATCCGAGAAATGTATACACACACACATTAGAATCTAATTTCTGCATCCGCTAGTATGTAACTATGTAAGATATTCACAGCTGGTATGATAATCCTTTAATTAGCACATGCTCTGGTTCATTGGCACTGTGCACAGCGTGCTGTTTCCTACAGCTCAAACATAGAAGGTACCAGAAAAGGGGAGATTTCCTCAAATTATGAGAAAGCACTGACTGTACTGTGAAGATTGCCCCTACTATGCCATTTTAAAGGTTCCTAACTTGATTTTAAGATCTGTTTTTTATTCTATTTTATTTCCTTAATAGACATTTCCACATCATCACTCAGATTTAGTTCATTTTAGTTTATTTATTTCACAACAGAGGACAGTGTAAATTAATCTACAACGTTCTTCAAGAACGTAAATGTGCCCAAATTAGCTTTTTTTTCTTTTTTGGTCATCCCTTTTCCAGATGTTAAATGCCTATAAACATATAAAAATACAAATTTACTTATAAACTTATAAACAAAACTCAACCACAGAAAACCATTTAAAAACAAATAGTGCTGCCACAATTCTGATTATTAAGATGCCATTTGATAAAATATGCTTCCAAATAAATTATACACATACAAAGTAAGCTAGAGGGGGGAGAACTGATGGAGCTAAAGAAGAGGAGCGGTAATTGGTCAGGTAGTACAGTGTGTTCTGATTCGTCAACCACTTATAGCATGTGTGAGAAATAAAACGTCCATTACAGTGTCAGTTTTTTGCTCAATCCTCAGCTATTATACACACTCATTTTTACCATATCAATTCAAGCCAAGATGAAACACTGGACGAAATAGTTGATCATCCAGAACCTTGAGCAAGAGTATGTTT
Organism: Danio jaintianensis; assembly: GCA_903798115.1. NCBI lineage: Eukaryota > Metazoa > Chordata > Actinopteri > Cypriniformes > Danionidae > Danio > Danio jaintianensis. Next base: position 8,666,408 of record CAIGQV010019068.1, on the reverse strand, counting down.
CGGTTCAGCTTCTAATAGCCAATTTGCTATTTCAATCCTCTAATCATAAACAATGTCTCTATAAATGCATCTTCTTGACATGATGTGGACAATGTGATTCAGCTGTTTGTTGCAAGTGTTTTAGGAGACTCAGTAGCTATATTTTTCATTCATCTATTTTTATGCACATTTTGGTATATTGCATAAGAAAATGCTTCATGGAAATGGCGAGATGCACATAAAAAAGAACTGAGTAATATAAACTTTTGAAGACACAATTGGCATGATCTAGGTATTTAAATTGATTTTGTTTTAACAGATCATCTTTTGAGGGACACTTCTGAGGTATTTTTTAAAAAAGACTCACAATGGCTTCTCATAACCAGCAAATTCCATTTTTATTTTTGATATTTGACGACCAAGGTCTTTAAAACGTAGCATTCACAAACAGCTACAGCACACATTGCATGAACTGTAATTATTTTGAAAAATAATTGTAGGCATTATAAACTGATAGAAGCAGTATTGTTACTCTGACAGATTAGTTCACCCCAAAATTAGAATTCTTCAATCTTTTCAGACCAAAAAAAATTTGAACTGTTAAAAAATCTCCAGCTTAATCTCATCCATATAGTGATAAAGAAAAGTGAATAGCATTAAACTTTACAAAAAAAGTGTAAGGGGCGGCGCGGTGGCACAGTGGGTACTGCTGTCTCCTCATAGCAAGAAGGTCGCTGTTCGAGCCTCGGCTGGGCCAGTTGGCATTTTTGTGTGGAGTTTGCATGTTCTCCCCGTGTTCGCGTAGGTTTCCTTCAGGTGCTCCGGTTTCCCCCACAGTCCAAAGACATGCGGTACAGGTGAATTGGGTAAGCTAAATTGTCCGTAGTGTATGTATGTGAATAAGAATGTATGGGTGTTTCCCAGTGATGGGTTGTGGCTGGAAGGGCATCCGCTGCGTAAAACATATGCTGGATAAGTTGGCGGTTCATTCCGCTATGGCGACCCCTGATTAATAAAAGTACTAAGCCGAAAAAAAAAAGAAAATGAATAAATGAATGAATGAATGAATGAATGAATGAATGAATGAATGAATGAATGAATGAATGA
>CAIGQV010019068.1:8649083-8661519 GCA_903798115.1 Danio jaintianensis | reverse complement strand
TCTCTCTCTCTCTCTCTCTCTCTCTCTCTCTCTCTCTCTCTCTCTCTAACACACACACATACAAGCAGGCACTCACACATACAGGCACACACACTGGTACAGCTACAGCCATATCACCCTGCTGCCCAAGAGCAGTTGTTCAATGAAGCTAAGCAGGGCTGAGCCTAGTTAGTAAATGGATGGGACACAACATGGAAAAAACTAGGTTGCTGTTGAAAATGACGTTAGTGAGGCCAGCAGGGGGTGCTCAACCAGTGATCTGTGAGAGTCCTAATGCCCCAGTATAGTGACTAGGACAATTTACTGTCAGGCTGCGTCCAAAATCGCATACTTCCATATTATATAGCACGCTAAAAACAGTATGCGAGCTGAGTAGTATGTCCGAATTCACAGAATTCGAAAAACAGTATGCGAAAAGTACCTGGATGACCTACTACTTCCGGCGAGATTCTGAAGTGCGTATCTGATGGACACTATGCTGTCCCATGATGCACCGCGAGAGAATTCATGAATGAAAGTGAAGCAACGCAAGGTCACGTGATCATGACAAAATGGTGGATGTAGTACGTTTGAGTTCCATTCGTACTACTCACATTCATACTGTATAGAACGTACTTTTATAACGGTCAAATAGTAAATTCAAATTCAAATGCAGTACCTGATGAGTAGTAGACGATTTCGGATGCAGCCTCATCTTTCAGATGAGATGTTAAACCGAGGTCCTGACTCGATATGGTAATTGAAAATTCTTGAAAAAAAATTGTCCTAGCTAAATTCTCTCCCTCGACCTAACAAGCCAATCCACTGAATTGGCTATATCTCTGTCTCTCCTCCACCTTTAGCTCGTGTGTGCTGAGCACACTGGTGGCATTGTCCTGTGGCTGCCATGCTACAGGTGGATGCTGCACAATGGTGGTGGTGGTGAGAAGAGACACCCTTACATGATTGTAAAGCATTTTGGGTGTATGACCATAAACAATAAATTAGCTATATAAATGCACATTACATTACATTAGGTCTACTGTCTCTTTACTGATTTTTATACTGTACAAACTGTGTATTATTCTATCCCCTTAAGGCTCATTTATACTTCTGCGTCGAGTGATCAGCGTGACCCACAGCGCATAGTCGTGCATTTATACTTTACTGTTGCTGCGCAATAACACTTCGGAAACACTAGCTGGCAGTAGATTTTTATGTTCCTCTGTGTCAAGTTTGTCCATCTGGCTTGCGGCTCTCAGCACCACCCATACTCGTCACCGTTACCAATCACAGAGCTTGCGATACGTGTCGTAGTGACGTGTAGTTACATTTTTTGAGAGGTGCGTGTCAGCATCGCCGTCAGCAATGGCGAGGAAAGGCTGCGCCGGACCATACGCGTGTAAGTATAAATCAGCCTTTACCCCAACCCTAGCCTTAAACATAACCCTCACAGGAAACAATCTGCATTTTTACATTTTCAAAATACTTCATTTTGTATGGTGAATGAGGCGTTTTCCTCATGTGGCAAAAAAAAAGCATTTTCCCCACGCTCCACAAGGTCAAAATTTACGGACATTGCTATACTAGTGAGGACATTTGGTCCCCATAAAGTCACTAATACATGGTACACACACTAAGTAATTTTACAAGTTAGTCCCACATAGTCATCACACCACATTAACATACATTAATCTAAAAAGATAATCTTGTTGTGTTGTTGTTTTTACAGTTGATGGTTCAATTGTTTTCAAAAGTATGAAACAATCTATTTTTCACAGTAAGAGAGAGTGGAAAGACGTGCGGTATGAACTAAATGATATGAATTGTGAGTAGTTGCCGTGACTTAGCACAGAGCCAAATGAGCTGCCTGAGAAAGTGGTAATTACGCAATTGTGTTAGCAAGTGAAACAGACAGATGCACGGAGAACAAGAATACTCTCGCTCTTCCTTTCTTGCTAGAGGGAGGACAAATAGTGAGATTGAGAGAACAAGAGTGAGCGAACGGAAAGACAGATGAATAAGCCAACTAACTGTCAGTGATAATTAAACAAGTCGCCAAAACATGACGCCAAAATGTGCGTAACGTGAAATAATCTGTGTAGTAATTACTGTGTACTCAAGATTTTCCCCTTCGGTTTTTATCGTCATCTTTCCATCTCGTTCTCGGTTTCTCTTCCTCCTACACATCTACAAAATCTGCTTGACGTTCTCCATGAGACGGAAATAAAAATGCAAACATTTCATTCCCGTACCTTAATGATTCAACTTCATTTTTTTGACACTCCCAAAGAGACATTTAAGGAAATTTCCTAAATAGGCCCATGCGTGGAAGCAACACTAATTGCTCTGGAGATGTGTGTGTGTGTGTGTGTGTGTGAAGTTACGCAACATTGCAGATATGCTGGCAATAGAGACGTCTCAAGGCTGTTGAGGCTGCGCAGTTGCAGTGAAATGTGGGCAGCATACAGTATAGAGGCTGCCCTGTGGACACCAGATTAGCGTACATGATAAGACAGATCGAGAGAAACAGAGATACAGAGATGAAGATAGACAGTGCTGAGCTGACGGCCTTATCTGTAACATGGGTGAAACATGTCAAGGAGCAACCGCACCACCTGTGACAACCTTATGTATGTGTATCTGACCAAACCAAAGTGATTATGACAGTGATGACATTCAGCACTGTGGCATTCAATCTGAGCGGGTTATGACAGAGATGACAGTGTGTTCTAAGCCCTCAAGAAGAGAAACATAAAATGGAAACTAATCATGCTTATTTTAAGCCCACTGAATTTTTTTTAATAAAAACAAAAAACTGTCATAAAAATGTATGAATTTCTTCAGCGGAGGAGGCAAAAAAAAAAGAAGATTTAAAGAACTGGATTGTAATTCCAAATACTGTCAAATGAGGCTTTCACAAAATGGTACAGAATTCAATAGAATTCAAAGTCAATCCAACTTGCGCACTATATGACAAATGGTTAGAAGCTGTATAATAGCTTTAGTGAGGAAAAATAACATAAAATACATACATCATGTCATACATTATATACAGTGTCATATACTGTGCAGTGTGTTTTGAGATGGCAAAAGACTTGCTGAATATTATACAATTAAATGAACAAAGGCAATCAATCAATCAATCAATTATATTCACACTCAAGTTCAAAACATGGAAACTGACTGCTATATAAAATCACTTCAGGACTTAAGAAAATGGTTTCAATCAATTAGAATTAGGATTTGGATATTTGATATACATAAAGAAAAATGACTATGGTTTCTCAGTGTGGTGGAGTCTCTATGCTTTATTTTGTTGATGTTTACTGGCGCACGTCATGATTTTGCCAAGTAAGATGTGATCCTGGATTAACATCTATGTTGATCCTGGAACATAATTTTTGTTCGAAAATGTAATCCATACCTATTCCCTACCCCTAAACACAACCATAACTGTAAATTATTCCCCAAATCAGATGGGAATAATAGTTGGATAACAATCATGTAGAAGTACATAACCCTAACTGTAAGCCTAAACTTAACATAAACTGTAAACGTTTCCCTTAATTCTGATTGGCTGATTGGAATGTTGATCCAGGATCAACATAGATGTTAATCCAGGAACATGTCCTACTGGTGAAATCAGGTTGGCAGTTTACTGGCAGAGCTGGTTAATTGGTTGATTTGCATTAACTGCAACTGACTAATTTCACTCAATTTCATTTGCTGGATTTGGTACTAATTACACTAATTACAGAAAATCTGTATGATATCAACATGTCAAATCAGCTACTGTAGATCAAAATAAAAAGCAGCTTTATTTCCATTCTGCTAGATATGAATGTTTTCTTGTCATTTAGAAAGTTATAATTAAAACATTTAAGAGTCTAAGCTTGACCAGAGCATATTTCTGAAAGCCTTGTACACCCTTTTATAAAACTAGAACACAATTAATTTTTAAAAAGTCGCAGAGTTCAAAAAGTACTGCATAAAAGGAATGACCCATTAGATCTCCATAAGCATTAAAAGTTGCGCAGCTCTCATCCAGCAGTTAATAGCCAATCACTGGGGCAGAGAAATCAACCATTGTTTTTAGCCAACAAAGAGAAGAAGAACGGAGCAAAATTACAATGATTACTAGCATTTTGCCAAACTAAGGGTTGTGACAAAGGTCAAAGCACAATAAAACGGCGGGAATGAATTATTTAGCATCGAGGGGTGGAGATGAGCCTGCGTCCAAGGAGTGCTTCAAGGTTTTCCCGCTCCCAGGCTTTCAAACCAGCGCACATCCAGATTTAAAACATTAAAAATGTCAGCATTTCAAGGAAAGAATGAGCTATAAACACCACTGAGACGAGAGGAGAATGCGAAATGCGCAAGAAACAATAAAGCAAGAGAAAGCAGAAGGTTAGTCATCTATTCAAACACTCCAGAGTAATCCTTGGTATGAGCATCTCTGATACTCCAAGACTGCGCAAATATTCCGATTCATGTCGAGCGTTTGATTTAATGAGTGTGGATAGAGTTGACGTCCCTATGGGGTCACAGCGGTCCACCATCATGAATCTCTACCCAATCTAGCTCCACGGGAATCCCCCCCGCCGACCTGACCAATTGCCGTCTTTGTACTGATATTTCATGCTGTGACATCAATGCAGCATGAAGCTGGTCTGGTTGTTGTGCTTTGCACCCATCTGGTCCACTAGGACTTGGAACCACCACCAGGCTGTGTTCCTAATATCTAGCTGACTATTTGGCAACATGCGAAGAGCAAACAGACCTACAAACCACACACAACATAAGCACAGACGCAAGCACACAAGCTTGAGCTGCGGGCCAAAACACAGCCTATGGAATCATTAGTTGGCACGGTGTCTATGATTATATCATTTCCTGTCTGGATGTAAAAGTTGGCCTAGAAAAGAACACAGTCATGCTACTGTATTTACAGAGTGCAGCACAATGTTTGGTACATATTTTACATTCTGTACTACATAGTTTGCAAAATGTATTAAAAATGTGTATTGAAATAAACTGAAATGCAATTTTTTTCAAAATATTTGGCAACTTTAAAAGGCAGTTGACTGTCATTTCCTATCTGGATGTAAAATTTAGCATAGAAAAGAACACAGTTATGCCACATACAGTGTGCATCATGGTACATGGCGTTTATTTTACATTGACAAACTATATATTTCTTTAGATGCATTTTTTTTTTTTTTTTTTTGGCAACTTTAAATGGCTTCTGACTGTCATTTCCTGTCTGGATGTAAAAGTTAGCATAGAAAAGAACAAAGTTATGCCACATACAGTGTGCATCATGGTATATGGCAATTGACAAAATATATATTTCTTCAGATGCAATTATTTCAAAATATGTGGCAACTTTAAATGGCACTTGACTGTCATTTTCTGTCTGGATGTAAAAATTGGCATAGAAAAGAACAAGGTCATGCTACATACAGAGTGCATTATGATATATGTCATGTATTTTTACATTCTTTACCACATAGTTTGCAAAATGTATTTATATGGTGCATTGAAATAAAATTATTTCTTTGGGTGAAATCTTTTCAAAATATGTGGCAACTTTAAATGGCAGTTGACTGTCATTTTCTGTCTGGATGTAAAAGTTGGCATAGAAAAGAACAAGGTCATGCTACATACAGAGTGCATTATGATATATGTCATGTATTTTTACATTCTTTACCACATAGTTTGCAAAATGTATTTATATGTTGCATTGAAATAAAATTATTTCTTTGGGTGAAATCTTTTCAAAATATGTGGCAACTTTAAATGGCAGTTGACTGTCATTTCATGTCTGGATGTAAAAGTTAGCATAGGAAAGAACACAGTTATGCTACATACAGAGTGCATCACAATATATGGCATGTATTTTGCATTCTGTAATGTAATGCAATGTATTAATATTTTGCGTTGAAATACAATTATTTCTTCAGACGCAATGTAAAAAAAATATGTGGCAACTTTAAATGGCAGTTGACTGTCATTTCAGAATCAGAATCAGAATCGGTTTTATTGCCAGGTGTGCTTACACACACAAGGAATTTGTTTTGGCTACAGAAGCTTCCAGTGTACATAAAGTGACAAGTGACAACACAAAATAAATATGAGGAAAAAAAAATAAATTAAAATAAAATAAAATACGACAAACATTAAACAGAGATGTAGTTAGACAATAGAGCTCTGGATGATGAATTGTTGTACAGATTTGTTATAAATATACAAGTTTTACAAGTTATAAGGTGCTGTGTACAAATGCGTATGGAGAAAGTATTGCATTGTATACTGTTATAAGGTGCTGTGTACAAATGCGTAGGAGAAAGTATTGCATTGTATACTGTTTTAAGGTGCTGTGTACAAATGCGTATGAAAAAGTATTGCACATGTTTATTGCACAGTAGGGGAATAATTAGCTGTTCATGAGGTAGATGGCCTGAGGAAAGAAACTTTTCCTGTGTCTGGCTGTTTTTGTGCTCGGCGTTCTGTAGCGCCGGCCAGACGGTAACAGTTCAAACAGAAAGTGTGCTGGGTGTGAAGGGTCCAGAGTGATTTTGCGAGTCCTTTTACTCACTCTGGAAGAGTACAGTTCTTGAAGTGTAGGAAGGGTAGTGTCAGTGATTCGTTCAGCAGTCCGGACTATTCGCTGTAGCCTACGGAGGTCGGTTTTGGCAGCTGAGCCGAACCAGACGGTGATTGAAGTGCAGAGGATGGATTGGATGACAGCTGAGTAGAACTGTACGAGCAGCTCCTGTGGCAGGTTGAACTTCCTCAGCTGACGAAGGAAGTACAGTCTCTGCTGGGCTTTCTTCACAATAGAGTCTATGTGAATGTCCCACTTCAGATCCTGAGAGATGGTGGTGCCCAGGAACCTGAATGACTCTACTGCAGCCACAGTGCTGTTCATGATGGTGAGTGGGGGAAGTGCAGGGGGGTTTCTCCTAAAGTCCACTATCATCTCCACCGTTTTGAGCGTGTTCAGCTCCAGGTTGTTGCATCTGCACCAAAGAGCCAGCCGCTCCACCTCCTGTCTGTATGCAGACTCGTCACCGTTCCGGATGAGGCCGATAACAGTAGTGTCGTCAGCAAACTTCAAGAGTTTAATGGAGGGGTCTTTTGCAGTGCAGTCATTGGTATACAGGGAGAAGAGCAGTGGGGAGAGAACACATCCCTGGGGGGCACCGGTGCTGATGGTGTGGCTGTCGGATGTGATTTTGCCCATTCTGACTAGCTGTTGTCTGTCTGTCAGAAAGCTGGTGATCCATTGACAGACAGAGCTAGGAACAGAGAGCTGGGTCAGTTTGTACTCGAGCAATGATGGGACGATGGTATTAAAGGCAGAACTGAAGTCCACAAACAGAATCCTTGCGTAGTTCCCTGGTTTGTCCAGATGTTGTAGTGTATAATGCAGTCCCATGTTGACTGCATCATCCACAGACTGGTTTGCTCTATAGGCAAACTGCAGGGGGTCCAGCAAAGGTCCAGTGATGTCCTTCAGATATGCTAGCACCAGTCTTTCAAATGACTTCATGGCCACAGATGTTAAGGCAACAGGTCTGTAGTCATTGAGTCCTGTGATCTTTGGCTTCTTCTGGATTGGGATGATGGTGGAGCATTTGAAGCAGGATGGAACTTTGCGCTGTTCCAGTGATCTGTTGAAGATCTGTGAGAAAAGCTGGTCAGCGCAGGTTCTCAGACAGGCTGGTGAAACACCATCTGGGCCAGGTGCTTTCCTTCTCTTCTGTTTCCTGAAGATCTGACGCACATTATCCTCACTGATCTGAAGTGCAGGGGGGGAAAGAGAGATGGCTGGAGGTGTTGATGGCTGTGTAGAGAGATCGTCAGGGTGGGTGTGGGGTGTCTCAAATCTACAGTAGAACTTATTCAGCTCGTTTGCAAGTTGTTTATTGCCATCAATGCTGGGGGATAGTGTCTTGTAGTTTGTGATGTCTTTCAGGCCTTTCCACACTGATGCCGGGTCGTTGGCAGAAAACTGGTTTTCCAGCTTTTTGGCATAGCTCTTCTTAGCCACACCAATCTCCTTTGTCAGTGTGTTCCTTGCCTGACTGTACAAGATCCTGTCCCCACTCCTGTAGGCATCCTCTTTGGCCTGACGAAGCTGTCTAAGTTTTGGTGTGAACCATGGTTTATCATTGTTAAATGATAAGTAGGTCCTGGTAGGGATGCATAGCTCCTCACAGAAACTGATGTATGATGTTACAGTATCTGTGAGTTCGTCGAGGTCGGTGGCTGCAGCTTCAAAAACACTCCAGTCAGTGCATTCAAAACAGGCTTGTAAGGACTGTTCTGTGTCGTTGGTCCATCTCTTAACAGTCCTTAATACTGGCTTAGTAGTTTTAAGTTTTTGTCTGTAAGTTGGTATAAGATGAACCAGGCAGTGGTCGGAGAGTCCTAGAGCTGCTCTGGCGACGGAACGATATGCATCCTTTATTGTGGTGTAGCAATGGTCCAAAATATTATTGTCTCTGGTGGGGCATGTAATGTGCTGTTTGAATTTAGGCATCTCATGTGTGAGTTTCGCCTGATTAAAGTCACCGAGAATGATAAAAACGGGTCCGGGTGTTGTTGTTCTGTCTCTGTGATCAGATCAGCCAGCTGTTGCAGTGCAGTACTCACGTGTGCTTGTGGTGGAATATAAACACTGATGAGAATGAACTAGGAAAACTCCCGCGGCGAGTAGAACGGCTTACAGTTAATGAAAAGCACTTCCACGTCAGGACAGCACATCTTCTTTTACACAGTTACATCCGTACACCACCTTCTGTTGATGTAAAAGCATGTCCCACCACCGCGCGTTCTGCCCGTTGACTCCTTATCGCGGTCCGCTCTGTACAGCTGAAAGTCCGGTAGGTGTAAGTCCGGTAGATTTCCGGTAGATTTCCCATCTGGATATAATAGTTGGCGTAGAAAAGAACACAGTTATGCTACATACAGAGTGCATCACGATATATATGGCAAGTCATTTACATTCTGTACCACATTGCCAGCAAAATGTGTTAATATTTTGCATTGAAAAAAAAATCAAAAATCAATGCAATTTTTTTTAAATATGTAGCTCCTTTAAATGGCACTTAACTCAGCCCACTTGTACAGGGAAGGAAGCTTGACTGACATGTAAATGATCAGCGGTTTTTGCAAGCTGAATAAACGTTGAAAGCATGACTGTTTAGTTTAACCTCCTAACTTGACGGGTGCTTTTCAAATGGAACGCTACATCTTAGCCTGGTCCTTCCGAAGCTTCAAAGCCAAAGTCCTTCTCAGCATTAAATGAGATTGTCTAGTACTGTACGTGCACATGGCTACATCATACATGTTTCATAAATCTCTGCAGTCACTACATGAAAATACTATTGAAGTGCCGCGTGTGCAATGGATTGTGGGTGACTGAAGGATGTGAAGGATACATCTGACGCAAATGTTCAAGACAGGCCAAACGAAGGATGTGAAACGAAGGATGTGAAACGAAGCTGTCTACTAAGCATCCTTCAAAATGAGATGTCCTTCGACAGGGCTTGATGATGTGGGAGCCTGGATTGCTTTTTGCAGCCAAAGAAATGTAGTTTGTGTTATCATCTGGCCATACAGCCGTGGGATGTTTTGACATTTCATGCACACGGTAAAATACTGACTGAACGGCATTGATCAAACTGCTCTGAAACAATTACTGGAACACACAATGGAATAAATACATGAAATTCACTCAAAACTGACTGAAAAAAAAAAAAAAATCACTGTTCTGTGACTTCTCTTACTGTATGGAACCAACATGGGAATCCTTACATTAGTGCTATTTTGGATGCCCTTGCTTACTTAAAGGGATAGTTCACCCAAAAATGTGAATTTACTCATAATTTAGTCTAAATCTTAATCACTATTTAATCCAAACCGTTATGAGTTTCTTTCTTCTGTTGAACAAAAAGAAGACATTCTGAAGAAAGCTAAAAACCTGTAACCATTGACTTCCATAGGAGAAATCAATTCTATGAATGTCAATGGTTACAGGTTTCCAGCTTTGTTCACAAAACAAAACAGAAAAAAAGAAATTCAAATAGGTTTAAAACAAGTGAAGAGTAAAAAAAAATTATGACAATTATTTTTTTGGTGAACTAACCCTTTAAAGTTTTCCAACATGGATCTTGCCATCTGGCTAAAACAAGGCTGAATTTGGAATGCCATTTAAAATCTACTACAAGTCTAATCATACAATAATAGACTCATCAAAAAGACATATTAGACAGACTACACGTGTTGTAATTCATTAGCTGTCTATTTGATGACTGCAGTCTTTTTTGAACTATGGTTAGAGGTTTAAAGAGCCCCTATTATGGGTTTTTGAAAATGACCTTCCATGTAGTGTGTACCACAGCTCTAAGTGAAGTTAAATATCCAGCTAAGGCTTAAATTTAAAAGTGTGCCGTGTTTAAAACTATTAATTCATATATAAAAAAGTCGACTCATAGTGCTTCTAATGAATCGTCTTGATAACGAGTCTTTAGGCGTTTCGGCGTGACGTGGATATGAAACTTAAGCCCCGCCCATTTGTTGCGCGCGCAATCCCGGGAAAATTGAAACCTCCGGCCCCGCCCACAAACAGACACTGACACAAACAATGTAGCAGACCCCGATTGAATCATGTCGCGAAGACGCTGTGCTCAGCTGGATATTATTGGAAGTGTGAGGGAAGATTTGTGTAATTTTCCCTACTCAAAGATGAGGCTGTCAAGAGTCAGTGGTTGAAGTTTATTTTTGCAAAAATACCTCAGCATTATAGCCCAGGCCTTGTGCTGTGTTTCTGACGAGTGCTTCAGCAATCTACACGCTTACAACGGGGGATTCGTTTGTTAAAGGAAGGATCAGAAAAGACTGTTGATGTATGGGACTTTGCAGAGCTTGACAGGAACTTCACAGTACACAGGGCGTTGAAATTATGGGAGTTTTCCGGGAGAAATAACAAAATGGAAGGGTGGCGGGAGATGGGTCTGAAATACAGGAGACTCCCGGGAAAAACGAGAATGTTGGCATATATGCTCACGCATACACTCTGCACTCTGACTACTTCAATATTGTTGAAGCCGTGGTGGGCATTTCTCTCGTGCTGAACGCTGGACCAATCGCAACAGACTGTCATCGGTCCAATCAGCGCAGATTAGCATCGCGCTAAGGAGGGGTTTGGGAACAAATGAATCACTGAACGAATCATATGGGAGTCGCTGGGATAATTAGGTAAAAATAAATGCATATTATAAGACAATGAAAGTGTTTTTTGACCTTGCATGCATATCAGCCTGTTGTTGGAGACCCCCAAAACCACAATATGACCCTTTTTAATGCATAATAGGGGCTCTTTAATAGTTCTCACGGATAGCACAAACTGCATTGTTTTAGCCAAGATGTCTGTGTTTGGATGGCTATTAGATGTCTTTTAAACGCAAATTTGCTTTCTATGGCATCTTAAAACAATCTGATTGCTAACTGAGATGCAAAATTGGGTTGGAAACAGATAGAAACAGTCAGAAGTTTCAGCTTACTACCTACATTTGAGATTTTAGCTTAATGGTTAAAAAATACATTTAGTTGCATGGCAAAAATGACATTATTGATGACATTTTGTGTGCTTCAGTAATTTATATAACTGAATAAAACATAAAAAATTTAGCTGCTGTTTGGCCAGATATTACGCAAACTACTGCATATTTCTGGATAAAGCGAACAAGTCTCTGGCTAGTAAATAGTTCATGGATGTGGACTTTAATCAAGGTATGGATGTTTTATAGTAAGCTAACATTATATTTGTTGTATGTCATATATTCATGATTGTTGTATAATAATAAACATTGATCTATACAAATACTGTAATTTAAATTTAAAGAAACACATCTAATATATCTTATTTTAATACAATTCTCATCTTTTCTCATCTTTTTCCCCCCAAAAAAGTTATAGCTGTACCTTGTTATTAAAAGTCACGTGGTGATGTTTTGTAAACCCATTCTTAACACATTGAATCCTCTGACAGACTACTGGATGATCAATTTTGAGGTGTGACACACGTAAATGTGCTAAATTGCCGGTGTACCGTGTTAGTGTTAATTGCCTGGGGCACAATAAAAACAGCGATCGATGTTTGACCTTTTTGTCATCATTGTGATTTGTTTATATTGATTCTGATGTGGGGATGCAATGTCCGTCTTAAGAACGTAAGTGTCAGTTGCTTGTTAAATATGAATTATTTGATACTTAGTATCTGGCAACCACAGATACTGGCGCCAGTGAATTTGATGGATTTGTCAGAAATGCAGACTCCAAAGTCAACATCCTTCTCTCCATAAACCACTTTCTTTCTTTCTTTCTTTCTTTCTTTCTTTCTTTCTTTCTTTCTTTCTTTCTTTCTTTCTTTCTTTCTTTCTTT
>CAIGQV010019068.1:8632546-8649073 GCA_903798115.1 Danio jaintianensis | reverse complement strand
TTTCTTTCTTTCTTTCTTTCTTTCTTTCTTTCTTTCTAAAACTAGCAGTTAGAGCAATTATACCTCATTGAACTGACTTTTATTGATTATTGATTATTGTTCAATGCTATCCAAGGCTGTTTATGAGCTACAGGAAGTGCTGTGGTTTGTTAACCTTACCTAAAATGCATCGGCATGTATTTGTGCTGAAGGTTTTTCTGTTGGGAAAACCCCACTGCAGCTTATTGCTCATGCCTTCATGAAATCTTTAGACAGAGCAATAATACCTGCAACCCCATTTTAACAAAGAGCAAGGGGAGGAATCAAAAGGAGAATGTGTGTGTGTGTGTGTTTGTCCGTGTCAACCGGAGGAAAGATTAATGAACTTCAATGTCACTTTGACAACTTCTCTCATCCAAAGACAAACACAATCCAAATGCTAAAGAACCAAAGGGGAGGTGGGTTGCCATAGAAACGGTTCCAGAAGACCATACAGGTTGCATTCAGATACTTGAGTACTGTATTGAACATGCACACAAAATCAGAGAGAGAAAAAAACAGATAATTGTTGAACGAGCAATGTTTATATTTGATTCCAATTTATGGGTTGTAGGTACAATAACATGGAAAATTATTTTGCAAATTAATTATTGTGAACAAATGAAGTGACTTGGAACAACATAAATCAATGACTTAAATGACTGATTCAGGATTTAATTAGTTTCTCATAGTTTTTGCTATGGGAACAAGTAAAATATTGTTGAAGATCCATGCTATCACATTTATCAAGTTATTATGAGTTTTACCTGTCAAAAAAAAACAACTTATAGCATGTACTAATCTCAATGGAGTTTTATATATCATTAGCTCTTTTCATTATGTCATTATTCATTCATTCATTTTCTTTTCGGCTTAGTCCCTTTATTAATCTGGGGTCACCACAGCGGAATGAACCGCCAACTTATCCAGCATATGTTTTACGCAGCGGATGCCCTTCCAGCTGCAACCCATCACTGGGAAACATCCATACACACTCATTCACACACATACACTACGGACAATTTAGCTTACCCACTTCACCTTTACCGCATGTCTTTGGACTTGTGGGGGAAACCGGAACATTATGTCATTATGAAATGTTTAAATTATATTTTACAATGATTTATACACTTTATGATTCACCAAGGTCTTAAAGGATGGGCAAACATTAATGAAAATAAAAATATATATTGGTGTTCTAAAAATGAAGTATTTTGGGTTGGAGGATGGGTAAATGATGACAGAATGTTCACCTATCCTCTTATTGGATATTAATTTCATTTTATTTAATTTTATTCATTGATTTTCCTGTATGGACTTTTTGGACCATATCTTAGAGTGAAACGATCAATTTTCCAATCAAATTGACATTATCCATTATCGTTTTACTTTTTTCCCCATATATAATTCACTGTATTTGTGACAGTCCAAAGAATGTGAATATGAAGCAACCTCGGTGAAAAGAAGAGCAAGCCATGCCTTTCAAATTACACATTTTACATTTTATCTCAGATTTTTAAAAAAAACATAAATAAATAAAAAAACTCAAATTATATTGCAATCATGTGTGAAATGGGACATACATAAACTGACAGAAGGACTTATCTATAAAGTAGAACTGGGATTTCGAACTGGGTAGATAAGTCAGTTATAGGAACTAGCCATCATGCTGCTTCCCCAAAAACTAAATTTCTGGGACTCATTCACACCATCACTAGGAACTCTGAATTGATTTTCCAGCCGACAGCAATAGCAAGTGTGGCATTCAACAAAATATACAAGTTGCAAAGTGGGTGTTGTGATCGAAGCTGTGTTTTTATTGTATGCTGTGAGTTTTGTGATTACAGAGAATGAAGGTAGACACGTACATCCGAAGGCTCATGGAAAAAAAATTTGTCTCCTGATCTCCTGTCATTTATTTGATCAGTTATTATAACAAAGAGACACAAAATCAACGATGACATCTGCAGTAGTACATACCGTAACAGCAAGGCTTAACACTTTAAAATACTGTACCATTGTTTTGTAAGCCATGTATTCGCCAAATCAATATACACTTGCATCACTGGTAGGTCCTATTGTTTTGTGGTAGACCTGCTTTGAAGTAGGAGCTCAAAAAGTGTTCCTATAACTAAAATGTAACTAAAGTTTCTGTGGTACAAATACACTGAAAATTATGTAATTTAGCAGGTAGCTATAGGAACTACGAATATGTTCCTTTGGTTCAAAAGCTCTTTATATCACTAAAACCTGGTAATTACCGAAACACCCCAGAAACCATCTAGAAATATCCATTTCTTGTATTAATTGCCAAATCCCTTTAGGGCCAAAAAAAGAAAAAAAGTAAAAGATTGTTCACTTGCTTGACATCTTGGAAATGCCTCTGGACTTGCATTTTCTATGAAGAGCCAGTACATAATAGGCATACAATTACAGGCTCTATTTACTTGAATGGGTACAGACTGAATTCTTCAAAGTGCATGATGAATGTTAACATAAATTATGCGTCTTTAGCTCAATTATGTATTTTTCAGGTTGGTCCAGCTAATGTATTTGCATCAAAGAAAAGGCAATTGTCTCTTTTAACTGAAAGTCAGGACATCCATTTCTACAGCTGCCAAACGCTTTCTTTCATTTTTCTTCATTTTCTCATGAGTGGTCCATCTCCTCCCTCGTAAACTGTCTCTGCATCCACCCACAATACCTTTTCAGCAGCATCGATGTGGCATGTTTTGCAAGATTCGCTCTGAAAGTCTGTCTATTTTTATGTAAAAGTGCAACGTTTCATTTTATAACATCAGGCCTCCGAGAAGCAGACCTTGGATGGTCCCTCATTATCAAACAGTCTCAGTTAATTGTTCTCATTTGAGGTTTACAGCTTTAAATACTCTGTTAGGAATCAGTGGATGTGTAATGATGCTAAAAATGGCTGCGTATTCATCTTGTGAAACATCCGTCTCAGTGGTACGTGGATTCAGTCAGGTGATGCTGTAAAGGTCAGTAGGGGTTAAAGGCAGAGGATTACATCCTCTAATGAAGTCTCAACACTGTTTCGGGGAACTGCGATTCCTCACAGGCCATTACCTAACACTGCAAATCATGAGAGCCGGGGTGGTCATTATGGCCCTGCCCCACTAGGCAGTTTCCCTTCTGCATATGAGTGGAGCCAGTCTCTGCCAATTACCTCCGGAGAGGAGAGCCTGAATATGGATATCTTTCCCTTCATCTGCTGCCATCAAGCTGAAGAACATCCTCAAATGAGGGAAAAATTGGATTGGGAATTATTAACCTTCAGTGATGTTGGTTTTTGCATGTTTTTTGTATTCTGTTTCACATCACAATGTGGTGCTGCAATATTTTTAGTCTTTCTCCCATTGTCTACCTAGTTCTCATACCCAGATATCACAGTGCTTCATCTTATCATCCTGTTGAAGGATTTTTTCACCTGGAGCCCAGTGGCCTTGGCTAAACCCAATTCATTCATTTTTCAAGTATATATATTTTTTTACTTTAACTTTTTCTCACTTTTGTGTATTGTGTAATATGCTGGTTATAATGCAACTCTGGAAGACCATTTCCACTACTAGATTGCAACAAATAAAAAGATAATTGTGACTTTACGTCTCACAATTGCATCTTTATTTCTCATAATTATAATTTTATATCTCTGAAAAGTGACTTTATTATCTATAACTGCAGTTTTATGTCTTCCCGATTGCAACTTGTAGTATTTATGTATTTATTTAAAACTTCATTTCTCACCAATTCCTTTTTTTAATGAGTTTATTGGTACAATACTGCTCCATGGTAAACTGCAATAAATCTAACAGGATATTTAAATTGCCCCAATTGTGCTGTTTTAAAGATTTCTAATTTTGTTTTGAATGTCTCCTCCAATGCACCCATTCAATACTAAAATTATTAGCTTTTTTTTTTACTCATAACAGACATTCCAACATGATTAAACCATCTTAGAGCCTACTCTGCTCTGATTGGTCAGATGATCCAGATTGTTGTGATTGGATTACCATTAATAGCACATTTGAGAATGAAACACCATTACCATATCAGATCATATTTTGGATCAGCAAGCCTCAATACTTTTCCTCATATTTATTCTACCATAATAATTAAAGACAAATTCGTACAATGACAACATACACATACATTCTTTTCTTTCATTTTCTTTTCGGCTTAGTCCCTTTATTAATCTAGGGTCGCCACAGCGGAATGAACCGCCAACTTATCCAGCATATGTTTTATGCAGCGGATGCCCTTCCAGTCACAACCCATCACTGGGAAACACCCATACACACTCATTCACACACATACACTACAGACAATTTGCATACCCAATTCACCTATAGCGCATGTCTTTGGACTTGTGGGGGAAACCGGAGCACCCGGGGGAAACCCACGTGAACACGGGGAGAACATGCAAGCTCCACACAGAAATGCCAACTGACCCAGCCGAGGCTCGCACCAGCGACCTTCTTGCTGTGAGGCAACAGCGCTACCCACTGTGCCACAGCGTCGTCCCATATACATACAGTATAATGTAATCATAATGCATTTTTTTCCAATATTTGGAATAAGCTTTACCTTAAGTAAACACAATACTAATCAAACTAATGCACATAACTTTAAAAAACATAATCCTATGGTTATTACACTATGTAATGTATGCTGATTTGAATTGCAACAGTCATGTAAACACCATAATCATCTTACCACTTTGACCAAAATGTACTCAGACAATAAAAAAAACAGTGTTGTTCACAAAACTCCATGAATAGACTCCACAACAGTACTCTGAAGTTTTCCCTCCACTCTGAATAACTAAACTGTCAGTACAACTAGCTGTGCAGCTTCTGCATGTATCTTCATCCAGAGGCAGTGCAAAGAAAGCAATGTAATTTTCAAAAGCGAAGAAAAAAAAGAGAGGCATACAAGAAAGCAGAGTGCAGAAGTTTAGCAATCATTTTACAAACAGTATTTGACCATAGACCCGACCAATCAGAATCAAGCTTTCCAGAGAGCTATGTAATAAATATTCATGCTGTGGTAACAATGGTACACAGTGAGCAGGAAGGGGAAGATAAGGGGGAGTGTTGGAGGAAAACAACATCTCCACCTCATTCAGCAAAGCTCGCGCTAAAACACCTCATCAACAGCACAACAACACTAAGGGCAGAGAAGAGGTGACAGACGAAATGAAGGAAAACAAAACAAGCTTCATTGAGCAGACAGCGATAGCGTTGGGAGATCAGGAGACAATGCCAGATCAGATGCAGGGCTGCGGCTGACAAATCTGACGTGACACTCTTGTTGAAAGAAAAAAACACATCTATATTTATATACATAATATATTGCTTTTTTTTCTCCCCAGAGGCCTTCAGATATTCAGGGCCAGTGCTGGGGTGCTCACTATCTGTCCTTTGATGAAATGAACTTGGTGAATCGTCCACAACACGATCTGATAGCTGATTCTTGAGGCGCTGAGTGCAGGTTTATGTGTGACTTGTTTACAGGCTTCATAAAAGCTTTTATGGGGTTATCAAAGATAATAATGCCCAGAAAAGACACAGAGAGCCCTGTGCCCTCTCAGCAACTTCCTTGGGTGATATGAAGTCTCGCCGCCATCCAAGATTGAGTTTCCAGTGTTTACGTGATCTTTGGTGTAGTAAATTATTACCAGATTCCACTTATTTAAGTCTTAAAGACTTCCTTCTGCCAGAGTTACTGAATTATATATGCTATCTCCTATAGCATTAGTCTATATACACAACTCTCTAAACAGGGTGAGACATCAATTTTCTGATTAAGAAACATCTTTTATTGAATTGTCCTTGTGGACTGCACACACGATCAAACATACAGTGTGACCAGAATACGAATCAAAGTGTCTTATGATTTAGAATCAAATTCAGTTGTAAAATTGTATTGATAGCCAACTTTAACCAAATATATGCATGATTGATTGAACAAAGTGTTAGCCTTCCACACCAATTTGCTTGGTTTTCACAGTGCATAGAGATGCCACTTTAATTATTATTATTCAGCTCATCTTTTTTGTTTTTATACGTGGATTAAAAAATTATTTTCAATGACACTTCAAGACAACAATTCACACCTGCAGGAAATTGTATTTCATCCTTATAAACGTATTTTTATTTTGTGAATAAGCGATACTTCAAATCCATTAGCCGCTAAGCAATACACTTAAAAACTATAAGGAACAGTAAGAAATACCACCTTGCAATATCAAGCAATGAAAAAAAGCTGGGAAATAATAAATACAATGGAATAATAAATAAAAATGAAGTGGAAATTAGGGTGCGGTCACTTTAACCTCTTCCTCCCAACTGCTAATTTAAATAACTGCATTTATGTGAATGATTTCCAAGACATGCATTTCAACACATACAGTAAGCATGTATTTGTTACATTTAGATGTCAAAATGCATAAAATCATCTGTAAAGATTATAACAATAAACTAAATGTGTAATAAATTCTGTCATTCACAGAACTGAATTGGAAAATCCTATTGCTGTTATATCCTTGGAACCAGAGTAATGCTAACTTCTGGCTTTGCCAACAAAAATCTGTCATCCCTGCGGCACTCTGTTGGTTTGTATTTATAAAGCTGAATACATGTGAATGAATATTGTCCATTATGATGGTCCAAACAGGCCTTTACGGTAAAAGATTTGATACAAAGTCACCTGAAAGCAGCCATAAAACTCTCGCTTTCCCTCACTGTGTGCGCCGAGCTGTTACAATACTCTGCCAAATCGTCCATGTTATGAAGGTTTCAGACCTGCTCTGCATTAAGCAGTAACAATCTGTCTGTAAATCCTGGCTGTGTTCGACTAAATTTATCAGACAGAACAAGGTCACTTTCAGGAATGCATCAAGAGCACTACATTTCAAAAAGCTCAAGTGGCAAAAGAAATGCAACGGCCATGTATCTGATCCTCAAACTGCATTAGAAGTTGCTTTGAATAAATAAAGAGCCTGCCATATGCATAGATGTTAAAGCCTTACATAAGTTTTAAAAAAAATGGCTAAGCATATTTCAAAGAGTTCGGCACAGAAAGGCTAGTCCACGGAGCAGCAGTCTGCCTCTAAACAGCCGCTATGAACAGTGAGACAGGGAATAATTGTTGTTCTTTCCTTGTCAAGCCTAGAGTACTCTCGGGGGAGTCACAGTCTTTGGCTCATAATTGGCTCCAAGCTTCCACAAAACAACTCTTATCCCCCCTTTCTCCACAACACTCCATATAGCTTGGTTTACTGGGCTTTCTGACAATATCGTCATAGTGTTTGCACATCACTGGTCCAACAAATCAGGATCAGACTTGTTTCCCTCCTATTTTTTAACCGTTTAAGGCAGGCAGAAGTGAGGAGAGACTCTGGGAATGAAAAACCCGCAGAGTGTTTGGGTGGAAGATCTGAGGAGATCTGATCAGTGACCTGCAATAACCGGTCTTTGTGGGGTGCCACAGAGAAAGCTCTCATTAAAGGAATACTTCACCCCAAAATGAAGTATCTGTCATCGCTTATTCACCCACATATCATTTCTAATCTCCATGTGTTCCTTTCTTTTGTGGAACACACACACGCACACACACAAATATTATTTTAAAAATGTCCAAACAACACTGGACTCTACTGACCCAGGGCTATTATGTAAGGGAAAAAGAACATCCAGGAGGTTATCATCGCAGAATCAAGTCCGGCAGGCTTATCGGCAGTGCCAAACAGCCCAAAACAGACAAAAACCTCAGTGTGACAGACAAGCAGATACATGTGAATGTGGATTTAGGTATATGGATTTAAACGTATTCACTGACAGTCAAGGTGATTAGAAGATCCCGGATAAGCCTGTGTTATTTAGAGGTTGTTAACTGAGAATGACATACCTTGGAAAAAATTACATATATGGATATATGGGCATATGGATTTGAACGTACTCACTGACAGTCAAGGTGATTCGAAGATTCCGGATAAGCCTGCGTTATTTAGAGGTTGTTAACTGGGAATAACATACCTTGAAATGTCAAGACTGGCCAATTAGAAGCAAATATTTTTGCAGTGTAATAAATAATAAACTTATATTGTAGTTAACTATTAGATACAGTAGCTAGAGATCATCTTATTATTATGTCTTATTATGACACTGAAAATTGTCATAATAATGTGCATTATTGTATTTTTTGTGAGCAAATATATGCAGCCTTAGTTTTTTTGTCCATACGATCAAAATCATTGTTAAAACACCAACATCTGTCTTTCACATTCTAAAAGAGGTGGGAGGCGTGCTTAGTTTCCCACCAGTGACGATATACAGCCATATCGCACTGCTACCCAAGTGATATTGTGTTTATACAACAGATCGATGGCATAATCGTGTACAAAAAAAAGAAAATCAAACACGGAGAGTCTAAAAACCCTTTTGTATGAGGAACTTCTTTCTTCCGCCATTCCTTGAAATTAAGAGTTTTTCTCCTCTAAGGGTTTATTAAGTGGTCTCTGTCACCATCTTGTGGATGGACAACGTCAACCGTCTTTGCTCTGCTCAATTACAGGCTAATGGCCGCCGACGCGCTGTATCTCCGAAATTATAAATATTTAAAATAGGCACTATCCTTATAAATAAACTGCATAGATGCAATCTAAACAACTACATTCTCGCCTAAAAAGCCTCAAAAGTCCAACAGCTGCAATATTTGTCAAACTGTAGTGAGTTTATTGATCTGCTGTCACTCTATGTGGGCGGAGTAATACACAAGAGTGAAGAGGCTTCACAAGTTCTGATATTGCAGAATATAGCACGGCTATCAGCTAATCAGATTCGAGAACCAGACAGAACTGTTGTATAAATATATAAATTTACTATACTATGCCTTTAAGACTTATTACTGCATGCTTATCTCTTTCTTAAGACACTTTCATGAACTCTTTGGCATAGTGTACAAAAAAGAATAATCCAATCACACATTGCAAAGAGCAAAAGGTTCTCATGTCACTTCTCCCTCAAGAAACGTCCTTCACACTGTCTATGTATAGAGTATTTGACCTTTGTCACTCCATGAGACACAGCAATTTGGCATCCATGTCTTTTTCTGTCTGTTCATGACAGATGTTTTTGAAAAAGAGCATCTAACAGGCAAACCTTTGCCTGAAATAATTTTAAGGTCTTAGTTTCATTATATAATTTATATATGAGTTATGCAGTTTCTCACTTACACTAATAAGAAGCAACAAATAAGTTGATGTTAATTTTTGGCACTAGAGGGCGCATATTCACAACAAACAAAGTCTTTTGAAAGTCTACCTTGATTGATTAATGGCCATTGTCATTTAAAATACATTCTAAAGGACTTCTGCAGAAAACATGTTAATGGTTGAGCATTTATTATACCACAATCCACCACTTCCGCAGGAAGTTACTAGTTAAAATTGCTTAGTTCTCTGGATTTGAATACTCTTTGAATGATTTGGGATAGGGCGGCGGGGTGGCGTAGTGGGTAGCGCTGTCGCCTCACAGCAAGAAGGTCGCTGGTTTGAGCCTCGGATGGGTCAGTTGGGATTTCTGTGTGGAGTTTGCATGTTGTCTCTGTGTTGGCGTGGGTTTCTTCCGGGTGCTTCGGTTTCCCCCACAAGTCCAAAGACATGCGCTATAGGTGAATTGGGTAAGCTAAATTGTCCATAGTGTATGTGTGTGAATGAGTGTGTATGGATGTTTCCCAGTGATGGGTTGCAGCTGGAAGGGCATCCGCTGCATAAAACATATGCTGGATAAGTTGCCGATTCATTCCGCTGTGGCGACCCCAGATTAATAAAGGGACTAAGCCAAAAAGAAAATTAATGAATGAATAAATGATTTGGGATAATTTAAATACATAAGTCAGCAAAATATATTACACTGTTTGTTTTTTTTGCATATTTTAATGAAAAAAATCTTACATAGTGTGTCTTTTACAATCTTTAACATTACATAGCTGCACTTCATCTTCTCATTGGATCTTCTGATTAATCAAATGCTCTCTCTGAAGCATCTCGCTCCTAAAAGATATGGCTAAATATGTCACTTATTCATACCTTACTACTATGATCTTCATGTTTTAGTTTAAATTGTGTCACACATGGTATAAAAAAAACAAAACTAACACTTCCATGTACTTCAATGGTACCTTTTTTAATACCATCAGTGTCTGTCCATGTCCATGTTCAAGTATCACAATGTCACACGAACCAAACAAACATTTGGCCACTTCTGAATATTTAACATCGCTGCGAGTCTTTACATGGATAATTTTGTCATTCATTATTTATAGAGAGGAAAGCCTGAGTGTAAACTTTGTATAAACAGGATATTGGAGAGGTCTCAATGTCAAACGACATCAGCAGAGAAGGAATTTACTGGGTGTTGAAGGGTGAAGGACCAGGCGACACTCAAATCGTGAGGAGATTACACAGCCGCCATTCAGGTAGGCAGTAAAATACAACCTTGTCTGTACAGGAGAGGGAGGCGAGGAGGGACGGGTGCTTTGCCCTTGCATTTTGTTTGTATCTTTGACAAGTGCTAGGTGTTTAAAAAGTCTTTTGGGAAGTTGCTGCTACACTATGTAACAAAATGACTAGTCATTTGACTGTCCACGGTGAAAATAAATGCTGCGACAAAGTCAGCGTCCCAACATACATTGGCTGAGAATTTAATTTGTTAAGACACACTACATAAATAATGTATATGTCATAAAAATCACAACAATAATGCTAATACTACTACTACTAATAAATCAATAAATAATTAATTAATTAATTAATTAATAAAAAAAATGACTTTTTTAAAAAATGGCAATAGCTGAAGCATGCAAATAAAAACAAAAACTGCAATCTAAAATAAAAACTAAATACACGAAAAACAAAATATATAAAAATACTATAATATTCACATAATATTTAAATAAAAACTGCAAAAGGTAATGTGAAGTTATGTTAAACTATTCAGACATTTTCTGGTTGTAAGAGATGACTAGACTATGTATAAGCAGTTAATGTGTTGAACTCTGGCTATGCAAGTCTACTTAAAATCACATTAAGAGCATTAGTTTTGCAGTAATTGTAAAAAAAAAAAAGGTCAGAAATGTAATACTAGTTCTGAGAAAAGATGCGGCATTTTTGCAGATGACATTTGGTCGTTGTTCAGAACAAATGAAATTACAATTTTTTCCATCTAAATCTAAATATCTACTTCCCAATGCTACCACAATATAAAATAAAACTAAATTAGTAATTAATGAACTCAATGATTTCTGACTATTAGTAAGACTCATAATTGTGAAATGTAAACCTAGAATTGCAATAAATAAATTTGGACTTTTCTCACAATTTTGGATTCACATCTCATGATACTTTTTTGCAATTTAGAGATTATACCTCACAATTCTCACAAAAAGTCACTTGCATCCACACAAGCTGCAGAACCCTATATAATAACACACAATAACACACACAAACTCTCCTTATTTCCCACCTACTGTACATGCAAATCCCAGAATGCACCACATCATCTGCCAGCCTTGAACCTCAGCGGTGCAGCCCATCCCATGTCTTGCGGTAACACTCACTTCCCAAACAAACACCCACACACAAAAAAAACAGTTTGTACGGTAGCTCTGTAGCCATGACAGGCCTATTCATAGCTCCTCCGAGAAAACAATATGGGCATCTGCTGGTCTCTTGCTCTCTCTACAGACACCAATTAAGCTCCATTACATACACCAACACAGCACTAACAAACAACTCGAGCCCGGGAGAGCAAGAGAGCTGGACAGAGATAGAATTACAGAGACGGGCCGAGAGAGAGAGAGGTAGATAGATAGAGATGGAGAGAGGCGACATAAAAGAATGAGACGACTGGGCCTGAGTAAAAGCTAATGTTGTATGAAGCATATTGAATTATCCCAGCAGCTGATTTGCAGGAAGGCTGGAGGGTGGAAGTGGAGCTGATGCATGGGGCCGACGCGCTATAATCGCTCCTATCGATGTGTACGGCTCATACAGTCATTTAAAAACAGCTGATCCAGACAGCGGGTCAAGAGGATGAATGCACCGGCAACATGGAGAGAGACAGAGTTGATCTGGGATGCTGTAATTACTGCATGGCAGATGATCTGCACTGTTATTACTAATAACCATAAAAATTGTCATTATTTTGCTTTATAATGCATTTATCATTATGTATGTTTATTTATGACGGGGAAGCGCAGTCTGTGAATGTTTTGTAGGCTAACCATCCGCAGCAACCTGAATTAATGTATTCTTGTTTTATATAACAGTAAATAAAGAAAGCGCCTAAATGGCCATCTTCACTGTGGCCCTCTTAACAGCATGAAAACAAAATCTAAATCTAAATCTGAATAAATTATACAGCAAAAAGTGAGGAGTGCAACAATATAAAATAGGTCATTCTACTAAATAAACACAACTGTCATGCATGCAGTGTGAAACAGTGGATTTTTGCCTTAAATATGCCATAAAATTAAAATCTGGATATACATGTACATAGCTGAATAATAGAAGTAAGCATTTGATTGGCCACAATGTTTGCTAGTGAGATTACAATAGTTATATTGCTATTTTATTACTATATTATATTTTATAGTTATATATTATTTTATAGTTATATATTATATGTTATATTTTATAGTTATTTTTTTTATATTTTCTAAGTATAACACAGCTTATTATATTGTATATGTATGTGGGACTCTTATTTTGAAAACTGTATAGGCTTTATGCATGGCCACGGAGGACATTATATCATCTGTTTATAGCCAGTCAGAATGGAAAACACAGGAAAGATGGATTACATTTATTCAGTGCCACTCTAAAGCAATAGTGTCAGGCTGCAGACTTGCACATGCACTCTCAGGCACATGCAGTTCCTCTGCAAGTGACATCACTATGAGGGGTAGGAAGGGGCACGCCCACCATCCCCCACCCCTCCCCCTCTTTAACTTTATATAGATGCATATGTAGAGATCTGTTTAAATGTATAATCTGTTAATGTGTATATTGTGAAATGTGCTGTGTATGTTTGTAATGAGGCAACAGACACATGTAAACTGCTAAATATGTGTTTATTGCACGTTCATGCATTTTACAGCCCTTACTTGTTTTTTTCCTGGAGTGAAAGGACGTCAATACATTTCAAAAACTTTATTTTATGTGGAGGTTGATATGAATTCCTGCCTGCATTTTTGTACACATTAAACCCACATAAAACACCTCTAAATACATTTCTGTTGGCCCCTTTTGTTGGGCACACGTGTATTTCAGAGTACATCACACTGTGTGAGAATCAGAGACATGAGCGAGAGCAGAGCTTATTAATATTCATGACCCTTCCAAATAAGGTCACAACTAAGCTTTCATTCCAGTGCCGATTTCTAGGGATAAATGGGCTTGTAAAACTTTCTGGAGATGTTTTACGCTTACCTAAGCCACATACCTTCTACTATTTAAACAATGTACCAGTGCATTCAGTGGCACCTTTAATCTATGTGAATACATTCAACAAATTCAAAAAGTAAAAATAATATTTTTACAGTGAAATGCAGAGCAAAATCAAAAAGCAACCTGTAGTACAGTTTCTCAAATTCTAAACTCAATTCAAGTCCTATTTGAAGATATCCTAAAAAAGTAAAAGAGCAGTTTCTGAAGTATATTTCATGAGCTAAACCAAGCTTGTGAATGGTCATTCACGCAAACAAGCACATTGTAAATATAATTACTCAGCAAAATCAAATGCTAATGTTGATTAGAGCCGCACTATTAATCATTTGCACTTGTTCAGTTTAAGAATTACTCAGCCTCTTATTTGTCCTTAAACAAAGGCTGGTTAGCAATTATTGAGTGAGCCTCTGATGATAAAGTATGTTTTAGGATTAAAATAATCCTTCACCCTCCAGGACTTCACCATAAACAAGCCTCATATTAAAAACAAAGTGCCTTGTTCCTGTTGAATATACGGAGCAAGATCAAATGGAGCATGCAAGTTTACGGCAATCTAAAAAAATAAATAAATAAATAAATAAAAACATATTCTTCAGCAGATCTATAGGCCTCTGAATGAAAAGCATAGCCGGCCAAGCAAAAATAGTATCTTAACTTACATTTAAAACATAAATCTGATGCTAAAGTGACTCTGCATCATCTGTTAGACTTGCAATCGGCTTTATTAAAAGTTTCATTATACTTTTATTTCACATTTTTGGAGCTTGACAGCCCTGTCTTTATTTAAGCAAATAGTAATCAACAGTTACAGTAGAAGCCTATGGTTCAGTAGCCTGACTGTGGGCTGTTTAAGGTTGCCAGGCAACTTGCTGCAAATTAGTGTTTTAAAATGGCTTTGAGCATGACCCATCCAATCGCATTCTTTAGCTTGATTAATTTTCCATCTTTCTGTTAGTAGGATGAAATCTAAAGTTTTATATTGTTTGCACTTTAGAGCAATGCGACAAGAAGCTTTACTGAACAAATTCACCTTCGGCTGATCCTAAGAATTATTAAATAAATTAATGACATTTCTTTCCAAACAAAAAAAGGCTAGACTTTAAGCTTTGAACTCTAAATTTGTATCACAAAATGCTTTCGGCTGCATCTCTTCGGGGATGAAAAGGTGTTTTATACGGTTCGTTAAGCAGCATGCGACTGTGAAGGACCAACACGTTATTCTCCTGTGAGTTTGTGTAACACTCCACATTGGTCACACACTAAATTCAGCATGTGGTAAGGGTGACTTTGTGTCTATCATTTATGTATATTTATATTCTATGCTTTGACCTGTCTTACCATTCATTCTTGGGTATTAGGTTTAATTAATAAATTCAGACTTAAAGCTACACGTACACACACAATAGTTATAACACCTTACAATGTTATTGATCACATTTAAAATTATTGAACTATACTATGAAGACTGGATGAAGTGTTCTACCACAACCTGAAAAACGTTACTTTTAATACACTGGATATATATATATAATATATTAATTATATAAGTTAAGATGACTTAACTTGAAGTCAAGTTCAAATGTCAGTAGCAGGCAAAAAAGAGTATTTATTTTTTAATACATTTAAAAGAAAATTCAAACAAATAGCAAACATTCTGATCCACATTTGACCCGAGGTAGCAAAATTATTACTTGTGGATGCCCTAATTAATATAAATTTATAACCTATAATATTTTTTTAGTGTAAAAGTAAAAACCTTATATAAAGCAGTCCATTTCAATGTGATTTTCTCCTCCTTTTTTATTTTACACAGTTCACAGTCATTGTAGTTGATTGAAGACAAACTATTATTCTTCTAAACATGTTCCACCATTTCAGTAATAAAAGTGTCCATATTAAAAATGTGCACATTACCGGGAAGTGAAACAGTTACCGTATGATGCTTGGCAGTGGTCAAATAGGATTTACAAAAACGACTTCTGAATTGATCCCTTCCTGTAAACCCAGAGAAGTAAATTCAGATGGCAATTACATTACCACACAATGGTGTTTGACGTTTGTTTTTGTTTCATTCATTCATTCATTCATTCATTCATTCATTCAGAAATTCTCCCACCAACACAACCATCACCAAATTAAATATCGAAGTCCTAAAAATACCTCATGTCCCCATGGGAAACAATTACCACCCAAATAGGTCTCCAGACTATTTAAGATAAAATAATGCGGATATAAAGGATCTGAGCAATGATGAAGCAAGACTCCACAGCTCAATTGAGGAAATGCTGTAGCCATTCCATGTTAAACCATGCTATTAACCACACAGAAATGAACAGTGCAGTGTGACTTGTGATCCCTCCCATGTCCAGATTTGGCCAGGTGCACGCATGACTACTCTCAGCACCTGGGCCTGCTCTAATTGGCCGATCTTGCTGAAGTCAACAGTGGCGCTCTCATCTTCATTTCACCCTCTTTAAGAGATTCTGCTGATGCTCCACATTATTGCAGGTCCACTGTTAAGTGAGAAGGCAGCAGACTTAGAAAAGGGGGAATAGTGGGCAAAGGAAAAGTGTTGGCGCAGTTAAATGGTTTGTAACTTTCTGGGCTTCATTCTTTAGAATACTGAGGGCAGACTCATTCAAGTGTAAGAATCTGTCTTTCTCCATTGTCTAGACAGTAGTGTAGGGTAGGTTATAGGACTGTAGGACAAACAATATACCAAAGTGCAAACAAAAAAAGAAATAACTAAATAATTTGGTTATCAATCAATCATTTTATGTAGTGCAAACTGATTTTTTTCATGATTCGTTGATGAAAAAAGCTACTAATTTAGCATTGTTACACTTAACTAATATTACTTTAGTGAGGATTACAGACTAAACATATAAAAAATTATTATACTTTTCATTGGGGATAGATGGATGGATGGATGGATGGATGGATGGATGGATGGATGGATGGATGGATGGATGGATGGATGG
>CAIGQV010019068.1:8617075-8629517 GCA_903798115.1 Danio jaintianensis | reverse complement strand
ACACACACACACACACACACACACACACACACACACACACACACACAGACACACACACACACAATTTGTAATTAAAATGTTTAGCCATTATGCATCATCCCCACAGCAAACAATGTATAGCCACCAATGCTGACCATACCGTCTAAACAAACGTTGTATAGATACACCAGACACCATCTAAGCTGTCTGTACATATCATCAAATTTCATCACTTGCAAAGTGACAGCAGGGACCGACAGATCAGATATGAATCGCAAATCGGATTTGTGCGCAGTGTGAACAAAGCCTGCGTGACTTCTGTCTGTTATTGAACATGTTTGTCATGCGAGTGACCCATCTGTCAAAGAAAGGCTTCAATCGCGTCTTATTGAATGACTTCAGGAGCAAAAAAAGAGCCGAGCGATCAAGACCAAACAAAAAGGGATGATATCCGCTGTCAAAAAGAGCAAAGCATGTGGTACACGGGCAATCACAACACACACGCACAAACCCACCCGTGTGCAGCCAGACAATCTGACGGCTACAGTAATGACCTCACCGTCTCACCTGCCACTTCCATCTGTCTTTCTCTCTCTCTTTCTCTCCCTCTCGCTTTATAACAGTCCGGCTCCTTTTCCCTTTATCACTGTCCAGATCTCTCTGCAAGCAATTCAATCTTCTCGCTGCCACCTCTGGCATCTGGGCTTTTATTTTTCTTGGAGTATGTTTCCCCCCTCTCCTATGAAAGGTGTGACAGCGTACTCAACAACAGGTGCGTGTTCAGACAAGGTCGTGAGGGACGGAGTCTTGATTTACAACCTCTGTCTCCTTCCACGTCTTTATCTGCGCGCTTCCCCTCTTCTCCTGAACTCTCTCCTCCCATTGTGATAAAGAACTGAGCTGTTGCTGCGCTGGACAGAAGGTGCGAACTGGATCAGAGAGGTATCATAAGGTAGTGAATACCAGATGAGGAAGGCAAGGACACATCTCGTGAATCACGTCAGAGAGAAATCCTCGCTCATGTTCCTGCAGGACAAAGGAGCGGCAAGGACAGGGACAGAGCTCTCAGACTCTTGGGCTTCCTCCAAGTTCACGATTGAGGGGATATCAAAGGGTGAGAATTACTGGATGTGCTTCTGCCTGGCAGGATCAACGCAATCTCATTGCAATTTGTAACTTTTTTGGGATTTAGTGGCTAATTCATATTATTTTGTAGAATCTCATTTACATATTCACTAATCCTAACCCACACAATTTAGTACGATTTGCTAATACCCCAATGAGGGCTAGGGGTAGGGGTGGGGTTTGGGGGTATGCCTCCTTTTTAAAATTATACGTTTTCATAAAAATGTATGAATTTTTATGAATTAGCCACTTTTCTGACAATGTGTAAAATGTTACTAGTTTCTTCGTGAGATGGGGCTTGCATGATTCATTATTGCTCATTCAGATAAGGTTTAGCTAAATAAAAAATATTAGATGAAAAATATACTTTTGATTTTAGAAAGAAATACAGAATAATCTAAAACAGTGGTTTTCAACCTGTGGGTTGTGCATGTATTGCAGGGGGCTGCCAGCTGTTATTAATAGAAACAACATTGTGCATATAAGCCATCATAATTTGATGTGTAATTAAATAATGAGAAATACATAATTAATTGCAACTATGCAATCACTATTCGATTTCGCCAATTGGTTTAATAATAATCTTTTTTTGCTGCATACAAGTCTATCTATAGCTATGTTTCCACCCACCTATTTTTATGGACATTATTCAGTTTATTCCATTAAAGTGAATTTCCAAAATATGCAAAAATGTTGAAAATGAGCATTAAAAAACATATCCGCAACTACGTAGGATAAATGTTTTATTCGATAACAACAAATGTGCATGATTGCAGTATTTTCATTAAAAAAGTCATGCAATTTTGTTATAAGAGATCATGTGATGATACAAATGGGTGTGATGGACAGCATTAATGGACAATGTGAGGAGTGAGCACATTGTAAAACATCTGAAATGTTGTTTTGCTCATTCTAAAATGCCTTAACCGAAGTCTGTCATCACAGTGGTTCAGTATTACTATTATTATATTATAATTACCTCCAGAACTGTATTGAGTGGCTTCACTTCCAAAGATTGCATTTCGGCATTGTCTTCTGAGGTGCAAGTAATTTTTTATATTTAAAAAAGACAGCTTAAAAAAGATTAGGGTGGGGTTTAGGGTTGTGGTAGGTATAGACGTTAATAACTGTGATGGTTGGGTTAAGGGTTGGGGTAGGTGTAGATGTTAAAAACTAATGGGCACAGAGCCATCTTGCCGACAACATGGTTTTGACATGTGGGTCTCCATAACTTCAAGGTTTGCCTCTACTACAAGTTACGCCCCCGTAATGTTACGCCCCTTTCTTGCAGTCCACAGACAGACACTACTCAAAATACCCTCAACTGTTTACCCTTTCAGACATTACTGACAAAAATGGTCTGCTTTGAATTGATCTTCATCCACATCCAAAAAACCAGTATTCTTACAAATAACATTCTCCACACAACTACAATAATAAAATATGTGGAGACTAATATTAGAACTTCAAAGTGCATGTGCTGTGCGAGTTATCAAACCACACACAGACAGACATAAAGGTTATCCTTAATCCTCTGATCCTGGTTTACACATTATCAAATATACCCATGAATGTCAGACAAGTTGTCTGTGTAACATCTAAATGACATCAAAAACTGGAGGCATTTATAGTTCTATTTTTATAAATCATTTGCCAGGAATGATTAGGCGTTATCTCGCAAGATCCTGTTAAAACATTTTATATTTACAGATGAAGATTTAGAGGAAGGCCTGGCGAGACGGAAACGGATTAGAAAAGCATTTGGATGCTTATTAAGATCCGAGAGATGGGGTTTAGATTCAGACGGAGTAACTCGAGAGGCATTTTGACGCATTGGGGGCAGAATTAAAAGAAAGTAGTGAGTAGACGATTTCCCTTTTTTTCCTGTCTTAAATCTCACTTTCTGCAACAAGTTTAGGCTCCAGGGAAATAAAAGAGGGATGTGTTGTGAATGAGAAAGGGAAAAAAATAGCTGATAAAAAGCAAAGGTGGCATCAAATCAAATCAAATCTCTCTGCCACCTGTTCTTTCTTGCTTAAATCATCTCTCTCTCTCTGGAGAAGACGGGCATCGGCATTGTCTGCACTGTTTGGAAATAGCTAACTAAAAGTAGTGACGATACTAACTTCTTTGTTTAGTTGTGCGACATCTGCTTCAAAACAGATATTTTTACAGTAACAAGCTGCCAACAAGCAGCAACGGAGTACAACAAAGAGTTATTAAATTATTGCCACAAGGGAAGTCTGATTTATTCAAGTGAATCGATTCACTCGGACAGTTGATATAAAGAAAGTAAAAAAATATATATATAATTAAAATAAATAAAAGGTATACGCTGCTTCAAATCCCTGCACTATAATGTGTTATGTTTTAGATTAGGGTTTTTATGTTGTTTAAACTGTTGTAATGTATTAACTTAAAAGGTTCAGCTATGACACACTTACATTTAGATTTATTTTCATTGTATGCTTTTTATTCATTCATTTTCCTTCGGCTTAGTTCCTTTATTCATCAAGGGGTCGCCACAGCAGAATGAACCGCCAACTTATCCAGCATATGTTTTACACAGCGGATGACCTTAATTTGGATGGCCAATTTAGTTTATTCAATTCACCTATACCACATGTCTTTGGACAGTGGAGGAAACCGGAGCACCCGGAGGAAACCCACGCCAACAAGGGGAGAACATGCAACTGACCCAGCCGGGACTCAAACCAGTGACCTTTTTGCTGTGAGGCGACAGTGCTAACCACTCAGCCACTGTGTCGACCCATCATTTTTATTATTATTATTATTTAATTTTGCACAACAGAAAAATGTTTTAGAAAAATGAAACTATGAAAACAATGATTTTTTTTCTTCAATCAAAATAAAGCTAGAATAAAGCAGCATGTGTTACATGAAAAACTTACAAACAAACAAATAAAAAAATAGATAGATAAAAAAAAAATAATAAAACCCTTAAAATTAGAACAGTTGCTTTGACAACTTACAAAACAAACTAAATTAAACAAAAATAAAGCTAAAATATATTACAAAATACAATTACTATTATTTTTAAAAATAAAAATAAAAATAAAATATATACAAAGAAGCAGTGGCTGAATTTAAAATCACACTTAATTGATATAATTACACAAGCAGTTATAAAAGTAAGAATTATTTATTTATTTATTTATTCTCTAAAAAATGGTTCCACCTCAAATAGAAAGTTAATAGGAAACATATACAGTTATACAGGTTGACAGTGGAAAGAGGGCAAGTAAATAATGATTTCATTTACTTCTGGGGGGACTGTCCCTTTAAACTTTAAGCTTATGTTGCAGCTTCAAAGTAGCCCCCTTTCCCACTGCTTTATTTATGTATTCACAAGAAAAGGGGAAAGAGAAGAGCAAAAAGACTTGCAAACAAGCGCAGAGTAAGAAACGCAGCTAATTTCCATTTCCATTTCCATAAGTCCTGCTTAATAGAAAAGATCATTTAAAGAGAAGCAAAAAGTGCGTGCTAAATTCGCCGTCAGACCAAGACCACACTTTCAGAAAGGTTAAGAGTTCCGCTTGGTATGTGCCTGCAGAGAGTCTTTAGTCACGCAACGTGTTATCACTTCAAACAGAAAAAAAAATGAGAAAACAAAATAAATTAGCAAATGGCTCATCTTTAATTTGATAGATGACCAATGTGTTTTTACAGCGGTATGTTTATAGGACCAGGACAGATGGTCGTCTTACTGCCTGTCCCCCCCTCCTTCAGGGGGCTGTTTTCCACAACAGTTTTGCAGTTTTAAGAGCATGCTGTTTAAAAACCTTGAGACGTGCTGGGTTGTTTATCTGGGGGAACATTCATAAAAGCTGTGCTTTTATCTAAATCTTAAAGTTTAAATTAGGAGAGTGTCGTGTCTTCCAATGCCACGCTTTAGCTGTGAGCAGAGTGTTGCTCCAGTTCGCAATTCTCTGTTGTTGGCATCTGAGGGGCAAGAGTATTAGTCATTACGGATATGGGGGCAAATATTTCATACGCTAATATAACGAGCAAACAAGGCCCATTTCTATCCTGCGGTTTTGAAGTGACATGAGTCACAGAGTCAAAGTACTTCCCATAATCCCTTCGCAGTTTGAAAAGAGGCACGTCACGTCCCTCATGACATTGGAATGAATTTATGGTCGAAAATAGGTGCCAGACAAACAAAGAGTTGGATCGTTGGGCACAGCAAATGGATGACAATGGACTCACACCTCCCTTCTTTGCTCTAGATTTTGAAGGTGAACGGGATGACCTCGTTCATCAGCTAGAATGTCCTCTAACTTGGAAATCATGGACGTGTCAGAGAGAGCCGAGAAATGAGTGGATCTCGAAGAAAGGAGGCAGAGAACAAAGAGTGGGAGTTGTTTTATGGTTTAGTATGCACATCAAAACTGCAATTCTCTTGAGATAAAAGAGAGGTATCGGCTGAGCTGAGAGTTGTTGACCTTTTGGAGCCGAGGTGCGGGAGAGGTAATGATACAGGCCTATTAAACCATCTTCTCATGTACTTGGGCAAGGGTGTTTGGTATACTGTAACTGCACACTGCAACAAAAAAAAATGCTTTTATTACTTGAAGTTGTCATCATGTTTCTGGTCCAAATATCTAAAAATTCTTAAATCAAGAAGCATTTTGTTGACAAGGAAATGTTTTTTCTTATTTTCAGAAATAATGTCATAATTGCTGTGTTTTTTCTTAAAACAAGCACATGATCTATCAATGGGGTGATAATATTTTTTTTTTAAATCACTTATTTTTCATATCATTTCTAAAAAAAAAGACAATGTTTTTTTTATTTGTCAAGAAAATTTTTCTTGATTTAAGGACTTTTAGATATTTGAACTAGAAACAAGACAAAAAGTTTTTTCTTACAAAAAAGTAAGTCAAGCTTTTTTGCAGTGCATACACACACCCATTGAGAGGGAGCTTGGGGGGTTACAGCATCAAAAAAATAAACCCCAAAATGAACATTATAATTCACTCAATCTCCAATCCAAATTTGTTTGAGATTCATTCTTCGTATAACACAAAGAATATATTTTGTCATAATATGACAAATGGTTTAAAATAAAATCCAAAATCCAATAATATCCACTGCTTGATTAAAAAATTGGACATTCATTATTTTCTATGCTATATGCCGCTTTTAATGAATCTTTACTAAAAAAAATCTATGTTTGAAAAAAAAAAAAACTGAATATTAAAATAAGCTTTTACCATTATATTATGTTAATGGTATTTATTTATTTAATTGTATTTACCATTTATTCAGTTCAACATAATTCTCATATCTTGATCGTAGATTCATGTGAGGTAGTTTTCCAAGTGCAGGTTTAGCAAAGAATATACCTTGAATAAAAAAGTCAAATGTCTCTATAATAACACACACACACACAATGTACATGAAATAATACAAACATAAGTAAACAAATCAAAAACAAATGCTCATATCTTGATCTAAATCTAAAATCCCATTAGTATACATTAACTTGGACACGGGCGTTTAAAATCCAGGCTTCAGTTCTGATTAGCACATGCATAACCCAGCTGCCTCATTTAAATTTTCAGAAAACTGCCAAAATATTGCTATGATCTGGTTATGCTAATCAGATTGCAGAGTACATGACACTTGCATAATCCAAACATGACCATATTCTTATAAATATCACAATACTACTATGCATATAAAAGCAGTCAGTCACTCAATCCCCCATTCTCTCTGTCTCTTTTCTGAATCACAATACAAACACACACACACACACACACACACACACGAACGCACGCACGCACGCACGCACACATACACACACACAGAAAGTCATAAAACACAGCAAAAGCTTCCGGCCACAGCACAGTGGTCCACAGTATTTTGTGTTTCCCAGCGCTGTGCATGCTATCGCCTCCATTAGCTGACTCTCACAGGCCTGAACGCAGCCTGCAGTCCTGAAGCAGGCGGATCGAACTGAAAGTATTGCATGTGGAATCACAAAAATGGTTTTATGGCAAGCAGAGAGCGAGAGACAGGCGCAGACTTTCGCATAAGACTCCATCTGGAGAAGTGATGAATTCGCACACATCTAACTGATGATGGTGTGTCACTGCGAGAGTGGGTCACAGGGGATTACGAAGAGACTGGAGACAGGCTGCGAGGGATTGAGAGAACGACAACTGCATTGTCAAGAAGAGCGAGGTGTCAGTAATCGACAGCACACATCCATACGTCTCTCCAGACGCTTCTTTTCCCATAAGCTGATGATGGGAAATACAATCTTCACAGAGGAATGCAATCTACTCGACCTCATCTTCTCATACTCATGCACACACATATATATACCACACAGGCACATTCCGCACCTTCTCTGTCTATTCATGTGTCCTGTCTGCGGATCATAATGACCTGATCTTCACTGCTTTGATTCAGTGCTGCTTTTCAAATGTACAGGGTCATTTCAGACTGACTTACTGCACAATACAGATGTAACAGCATGAAACATTCATATCACGATTATAGTGACCAAATTTATCTCAGTTATTAATATTATCATGGTTTTGACTTTTTGAGATTTATGCAATTTTGTGGCAAACAACATTAACAAGGATTTGTTCACTTAAATTTGCATTATTTCATGTACATTGTTTTGTGTGCATGTGTGTGTATTGTTATAGGGACATTTGACTTTTTTATTCAAGGTATATCATTTGCTAAACCACGGGACCCGACCAGATTTCTTGCGGCACAGGAATAGATTTCTGAATAAAACGCGGTAGCGGTCGGTAACTCTGGTGTAATTTGAACGGGAACGGGCAGTCTAACAATATAGCGTTCCCGAGTCCCGACATTATTTCGGAACAGCATATCTGTGATTTCCTCATTCTTATTGAGCACCGTTACAGCCAGTGCTCACAACTGTTACACACGCTGAACGCATGGACCTGTACTTTCTGCACGTGCTTTTTTTCCGCATTTTTTTTGTGTGCATGCATCATCTGCATAGCGGTCCTCAGAGCGGGCTTTACCATGGCAGAGCAAAGTGAAGATGCGCTGTCCTTCAGCTGGCATTAGAAAACGGTCAGCTAGGAAACCCACATCAGGCAAGTCTGATGTATGGGAGTCTTTTTAATGCGTCATAGACACAAATGGAAAAAAATTACCCTTTGTGCCATGTGATAATACCTCAAAGTTTTACCCTTTTGCAGTCACAAGACTGGAATCTCAGGTTTAAGTTGGCACTCATGTCTCATCACAAAGGGGCAAACAAAACTGACATTTAGCCTAGAATCCTTGCACAACTTTTGGTAGTACCCAATTTAAACATGAGGTTTTGGAAACCAGATCTAAATTTAGTTGGAACGGTTGGGTCGGGTAGAAAATTATTCCAAGCGGGCAGAGGGTGAACAAAGGCTGAATATGGCAGGAGCAGTCCATTGCGAAATAAAACCTTGCAGGAGCGGGCGGGAGCTAAAAACTAAAAAATTTGTCCCGTGCAGACCTCTAGTTTAGCTCAGTATTATCAATGATGTGCAGTACACACTTTAAACTTACTTTAACTATATATATATATATATATATATATATATATATATATATATATAAACTGTCTATATAAACATGTTTTAACAGTTTATTGCAATGTTGATTTTACCGTGAGTTTTCAAAATTGCTATAATCAACCATCAGAAAATGTACCGTAGTTTACTTTGAAATGTTAATCGTGACAACACTACATACATTACTTCTTTCACTTGTGCATATACAGAATGTTCTTGCTCATTCTTTAGTAAGGGATTTTAATGGTCAAACATGTATGCACACATTAGTTCCATTTTCATTTGCCACCAAAGTGGGTAATTAAGGGTTTGCTAAGACTCACTCGCTGTGTTGGATAATAACTCAGTGTACATGTGGAAAAGGAGAAATGGAGAATCTGGAGAAATAGTTTTTCTTGCTGAAGAAAAAAAAATGAATGCTGGTTTTAGTTACTCATGCTGTGCTGATCTGTAGAATCCAAAAGGAGAGATTTTGAATATTGCTGTGGATGTTTTTTGCATGCAATCTTAATGAATCTGAAGTGGAGAATTTGGGCTTGCAAACAAACAATCAAAAATAAATATGCATAACAATAGAACAAGTATTGGCAGTTCATTACCAGGTTTTTGCTAAATAATTTACATGACCAGTCTACACAATATATAATTTCAAAGAACTAAAAATAAAAATGTCAATAAAAGTCACTTTGTTAAACTCAAGTGTTAAATGGGTAGTTCACTCAAAAATAAAAATTCTGGTCACCATTCATTCACCCTTCACTTGTTCCAAACCTGTTTTAGATATTAGAATAAGATATTTTGAAGAATGTTTTAAATGTATCAATTTTATTTTTGGGTGAACTAACTCTTTAATTGTCCAACATGAGAAAAGAGGGGCGTCACGGTGGCGCAGTGGGTAGCACGTTCGCCTCACAGCAAGAAGGTCGCTGGTTCGAGCCTCGGCTGGGTCAGTTGGCGTTTCTGTGTGGAGTTTGCATGTTCTCCCCGTGTTCGCGTGGGTTTCCTCCGGGTGCTCCGGTTTCCCCCACAAGTCCAAAAACATGTGGTATAGGTGAATTGGGTAGGCTAAATTGTCCGTAGTGTATGTGTGTGAATGAGTGTGTGTGGATGTTTCCCAGTGATGGGTTGCAGCTGGAAGGGCATCCGCTGCGTAAAACATATGCTGGATAAGTTAGCGGTTCATTCCGCTGTGGCGACTCCGGATTAATAAAGGGACTAAGCCGAAAAGAAAATGAATGAATGAATGAGAAAAGAGATTAAGGTCCCTGAGGCAATTTCAAAGTGTAAACAAACACCCTTTTATAACAAGCTACAGTCATTTTTATTTAACACATTAACCAACTTTTATTTACAGTGAGTTCTTCACACAAGAACAAATATTCAGAAGAAAAAATTTACTAAGGGCAAAAAAGCAGTCATGGTGTGTTCAATGTGTATGTAATATACTAAAAACACAGGCATAAACTAAGTGAAGACATGATTTTTTTTTCAGACATTAAATAATGGTGAACTGACTCTTTCAAACCTAACACTCTAAAAAATGCTAGGTTGTTGGGTCAAATATGGACAAACCAAGTGATGATATATTCATTAATTTTCCTTCGGCTTAGTCCCTGTTTGGAGTTGCCACAGCGGAATGAACCACCAACTATTCCAGCATATGTTTTATGCAGCGGATGCCCTTCCAGCCGCAACCCAGTACTGAGAAACACCCATACACACTCTCATTCACACACACATACACTACAATACACTACAGTAAATTTTTGTTTACCCAATTTACCCATACTGCATGTCTTTGGACTGTGGGGGAAACCGGAGTACCTAGAGGAAACTTACGCGAACATGAGGGTGAACATGCAAACTCCACACAGAAATGCCAGCCGGGACTTGAACCAGTGACCTTCTTGCTGTGAGGCGACAGTGCTAACCACTAAGCCACCGTGCCGACTGATGACATATTCTTCTTCTTCTTCTTCTTCTTCTTCTTCTTCTTCTTCTTCTTCTTCTTATTATTATTATTATTATTATTATTATTATTATTCATAATAATAATGATTTTAAATTGTCCATATTTGACCCACCCAGCATTTTTCGTGAACATATGAGTGTAGTAAATCACCTTGTGTGATTAATTTAAAATAACTCTTCCAACAAATTGTCTGAAAGTGAAACTACAGTACAAATATATTAATTATTAAGGAATTCAGCAAAAATCACTTTGTTCCCACCAGTTGATTCATGCTAGCACAAGCTGCTACTAAATGAGGCCTAAATGTGTTTTTGTGTAAATACAAT
The DNA here is from genome assembly GCA_903798115.1 of Danio jaintianensis. NCBI lineage: Eukaryota > Metazoa > Chordata > Actinopteri > Cypriniformes > Danionidae > Danio > Danio jaintianensis. Next base: position 8,618,547 of record CAIGQV010019068.1, on the reverse strand, counting down.
ACCAAAACGCATGCAAAGTTTTTTAATTTTAGTTTAAAATGGTGTCATTTAAAAAAAAAAATGTGTCTGTAAAGTGCTTTATAATATCAAGAAAATCCAATAACAGACCATAAAACAACAAATGCCATCTAGATATAATCTGTCATTATTGGTAGCTAATTTGTGTGAATATGTAGTATGTTTATATATTTATTTATTTATTTATTTTCCACATTAATCACATCCTATGAATGCAACTGAAATTGCCACTCTGCACAATAGTTATATTTTCTCATGATAATGGCTCGGTTTAAAATAAATGTAAATTGACTCATGAATTTGACAGAGAGATAAACAATGTTCTCTTTAAAATAATTTTGATTCACAAGCTTTGCAAAGCAATTTCCTCAATATCTTGGCACTGGGACTCATCAGAATGTTAAACTGAAACCAACTGATGAAACCCATTCTGAGAAATTGAATATTATATTCAGCAGCTGATTTTATAGACTGCACTGACATAATTGTGTAGAAACAATTTTCACTGAGGAAGTATAAGTAAGTTTGTACTACGGGGCTGTCGAGTGCTTGATACTGATTGGCTGATGAAAACTCTAAGGTGTGCAGACATTACAACGGAAAGTATTTTCAGGTAACTCTTGACCGAATTACAGTTTCGTATCACTATGCCAAACTAATTAAAATCTTCTAAAGGTTCTTACAGTCAACAAAGAGCAAAAGATCCAAAACACTCAAAGACAGTTATCGGGCAAATAAATATTTAAATAAATTCAAATATTTAAATAACAGAAAAAAAATTACACATTATTTCCACGTATTTGCAACAAAGTTACATTTAATTACTGTGCGTGTAAAGAACACATTCTCCTTCACTATCGCTCTCATTTATGCAAATGTACACAAACTCATAGTACAGACACACTGTTGCACATACAGAAATATTCACACAAAAACATGTCAGCGTTGCTTTGCCAATTTAATCTGTTAAAAAGTTTTGCAACTTAAATCTATAGTACTTATGGGGTAATAATTATACTGTCTTTGGAACAGATAAACATTCACTTGAACTATCAGTAGATAAGCTGTTGCTGAATGCAGTTTGTCCTGAAAATGTTGTTTAATCGTATATTTTGTATAGCTCCTGTCATTTCTTCTTTCACTTTCCATCACTGTTAGCCTTTTGTATTGGTTTAAACTAAATTACAGTTATCTTTGGACACACTTTGGATTTTACAGTGTCTTTCTTACAATGTAACTATACACTGAACATTAAGAACTGAGTAATATTAATTAAAAACATGCAATTACTATGGTATTTGGTTAGGGTTAGGTTTAAAGGTTCATATAAAGTTTCATATTTTATTGTTTACTATAGTTACTATGTGGAACATCTGTGACAAGGACAATTTCAAATATATATATTTGGGGAATTGGGGGTGGGGGGAGTGAATGACCAGCACTCTCCACCACCC
>CAIGQV010019068.1:8579265-8592778 GCA_903798115.1 Danio jaintianensis | reverse complement strand
TCTCTCTCTCTCTCTCTCTCTCTCTCTCTCTCTCTCTCTCTCTCTCTCTGACAGAAGCAGCACTCATTATGCTACTATTAGGACAGAGGGTTGTGTGTATGTGTTTGTACGACTGCCTTTGCAATGACATCGCAGATCCAAAATGTAATTTTCCAACAGGAGGTGACTGGCTAGCGTTTTCCTCTTGCTGTTCATGTCCTCTTTGCCTTTCCTGTGTTCCCTCTGTATTTTACATCGTCGAACACGATTCTGACAAGTTGATCTTTTGCCCCCTGAGAGAGCCATAGCAAAATATGCATGTGCAGGGGACACCAAAAAGTGACAAAATGGTAGAGGTAGAAACGGTTGGCTGGACTTAAAGGGACAGCTCACCCATTTTTTTTTTTTTTTTTTAAATATAATGATTCAGCTGTTTTGGGCCTTAATGTAGTACACTGTAAAAAAATGCAGGGTTCCACGCAATTAATTAATGTTGTCCCAACAAAAACCCAATAAGTACCATAAGTAGAGTGTACATCAACAGGGTGGCACAGTGCCTCACAACAAGAAGGTCGCTGGTTCGAGTCCCGGCTGAGCCAGTTGGTATTTCTGTGTGGAGTTTGCATGTTCTCCCCATGTTCGTGCAGGGTTTCCTCCGGGTGCTCCGGTTTCCGCCACAGTCCAAAGACATGTGCTAGTGGATTGGGTAAACAAAATTGGCTGTAGTCTATGAGTGCGTGTGTGAATGTGAGAGTGTGTATGGGTGTTTCCCAGTATTGGGTTGGGGCTGGAAGGGCATCCCCTGTGTAAAACATATGCCAGAATAGTTGCCGGTTCAATCTGCTGTGGCGACCCCTGATAAATAATGGACTACGCCGAAGGAAAATGAATGAATGAATGTACACCAACAGGCCAGCGTGTTGTGTGTTGATTGATTGATTGATTGATTGATTGATTGATTGATTGATTGATTGAAAAAACAAACCTGTTGGATGACAATGTTTACAGGATTCTTCAAAATAGCTTTTGTGTTCAACAGAACAAAAAAAATTGATCTGGAACAAGTAAAGGGTGAGTCAAGGGTAGCAGAATTTTCATTTTTGGATGAACTATCCCTTAAACTAGCTGCTTATCTCATGGCGATTATGCAGAGATGCTTTTGAGGGTTAACAAGATGTTCAAAAGTAGATATTGACAGCATTTAAACAAAAAAGAGTCATCAATAAATGACAACACACTCACATTGAGATGTTTTCAAAATCAATAGATTCGTTCTATCAAATATCCTGTTTAACTCTGAAATGTGTCACATTATGTAAGTAAAATGGGTTGCATTGTAAAATCGCTTGTTTTGCATCAGATACAGAATTGTGTCAGATAATGGCTTTTGAATATCTCTTTCCTCTGCGTTTGGCTATTACTCATTTCTCCAAATCTTTCGATCTGCCTCTCTTCCTCTATCATTCTAACCCTTTAGACAGAGCTCTAGGGGACCTTCAGACCGAATAAAAAGGTGACAAGACATCATCATTTTTCAGACGGGTTTGAGAGAAGACGGGATCAGGAAGAGAACAGCCTTTTACTTTAGCCCATAGAGAGATCACTGAGACCTTTATCCAGTCTCTCTCTCAGTTTGCGAAAGGCCAAATCCATGCCCACTACACAGAAAATGTCTAGAACAGAAGAACTTGAAACTCTCAATCACAAGATGCCCCAAACCTCTTAAAGCTAGGCTCTCTTGTCTCCACAGTGACACACTTCTCTGTTTCACGCTCCACAGAGAAAGCAAGAATACCCGATATGCTTCTTTTTTTTTCTTCTCCGCTACTCATGGTGGGAAGATGAAAGCCCAGAGATCAAACACTTCATGTATTTGATAGAAGGAACGTGGTGGAGAAAAAGTTGCACCTTTACCGTTCTTTCTTTGCTCTGTCCTGCTTTCCCGTCCTATCCTTTCTACATGAAACGCCTCACTTGCCTCCCAGCAAGTAAGCTGGGCTTCAGCACCATGGACAGTGACTCAACAGGACTTGAATGATTGAGACCATGACTGATAGTTAGTGCTGAATCAGGAGCTCTATAGCCGGGGCCATGAAAAGCTTGTGAGGTAGTCATTTAGCAAACGTATTATCCAAAGCTGTTTACAGTTCAAGGACAGTCTACTTTGAGCAATCTCAGATTAAGTATCTTCCTCAAAGGATACTTTTTTTTTGGTTCTATATATAGAGATGCTTCATTAGCAGCTGTTTCTACGAGCTGCTACATTCAAGCCGTCTGTATTGGCAAGGTCAATGTCAGTATGTAAACTGTGCATCTGCAGCCATGTTTACAACACAGGCTCATTGGGGATATGTGCCCGGGGCTACATATTTGGGGAAACAGAAAATATTTGCCCTGGCATATGTCTTTGTGTGTAAAACGAACGCTATGGGGAGGTATGATGCCTGTGTGATGAGGTTTTCATTACCTCGGTATGGTTAGCTTTTCTGGAATGATCAGTTTGCACGGTAGCTCACCTTGTACGGCACCAGACACGGGATTGCATTCTTAGAAATAAAAGTACAAAATCTGTCACTTTTCAAAAGGTAGACTTTTGTACCCTACAGGTGGACATTAGTACCTTTAGGTAAAAGTGTTGTATCTTTAAGGTACTGTGAGGTACACATTTGTACTTTTTAGGTATTAATATGTACCTTTAAGGACCTGTTTGGAACAAAAATGTACCATTTGAAAAGGTATCACCTCAGTGACAGATTTTGTACCTTTATTTTTGAGAGTGTGGGAGTGGCTTGGGTTTTGAGTCCAGCGAAGGACAGTTCCAGAAACCATGTAAAACAAACAAACAAAAAAAAAATAAAGATGTGTTGTGAAATCGTGGTAAAAGCATGCAGCCACAATGCAGTTTTCTCTACTTGTCTGCTTTTGAAAACACTTTCGGTTTGGTTTAGGGAAGGGGGTGGGTGGGTCAGTTGATAACAAGCCGATATATTATGCATGTTAAGCCGGCCAGCTTCTTACAAATGTGCGCAAGAAGGACTTGTAAATAGCATGTATCATGAGCATGTGGCCCAGTAACGTATTTGAGATTCACAGAAATGTACACAATGGCCTCTAGTGGATTTAAAAGAAGGACATGAAAATGGCACATATTACAAATGTATTTACACAGCAGCCTCTAGTAGATTTGGGGAAAAATGCCCTGGGCATGAATTTCATGGTTGCCAAAAAATGTAGCCCTGTGCATGTGTCTATATGCATGTATGGGTTTCTACAGTTTTTAGACTAAATTATTAGCCCTCCTGTGATTTGTTTTTTATCATTTTCAAATAATTCCAAAGTGTTTAACAGAGCAAAGACATTTTCATAGTATTTCCTATGATATTCTTTTATTCTGGAGAAAGTTGTTTTGCTAGAATAAAAGCAGTTTTCATTAAATTTAAAAAACAGTTTTTAAGTTCAATATTATTAGCAAACATTTTTTTTTTCATCTGGCAACAGAACAAACGATTGTTGTACAATGACTTTCTTAATTAACCCAACTTAACTAGTTAAAAAATTACCCTAATTTAAATTTAATTCTTTAAAACTTTAAATCACTTTAAGCTAAATCACTAGTAATACATTATGTACTGTCGCTATTGCAAAGAAATCAGTTATTAAAACTATTATGTTTAAAAATGTGTTAAACATATATTTTCTCTATTAAACAGCACTTGGAAAATATTTTTTAAAAAGACAAATATTTCACAGGAGGGTTAATACTTACGACTTAATCTATAACTGCAACATACCTCTGCAGATGATTTTACAAGACGAGATTAAGAGTTTAGCTTTAAAAAAGTTAACCTCAGCAGCTTTTACACCCAGCAAAGAGCAAGGTTGTTTAACCTAATATACATAACTATGGTTCAAAATCTATGTTCAACCCAGTGGACAACTGTGTCTGTGGCACACTGGTATAAATATGCATTTGCTAATGCAAGCATGACACTTTAGCTTGATTCTACAATTGTAGGATTTTTTTTTTTTTTATTGAACCTATACAGAGTTTATGTAACAAGTTTAATCATACATGACACTGAAAACCGTTAACCCTAAATGCATGAATGCAGTTTTGCCAGTCACTAATGCATAACTGGGGTGTCATGTTCACCAGCGATCAAGGACTTCAGAGATCGCTGGTGAACTACAAATCATCACAAACTACAATTCCCATCATTCCGCCACACACACCCGGTTTCCACTTCCACTCATCACACACAGCTGCATTCGATCACTACTCATTGTTTGGACTATTTATACACCCTGCACCCGTCTAGTCTTGGCTCAGTCGTTGATTGTTAGCATGTTGTCTGGTTTATGTTGGTATTGATGGTATGTTTAGCTCATGTTTAAGTCATAGTTTCTGGTCATAGTTTGTTGTTTTGTTTATTTGTTATTTTGTTACTTTTTGTACCTGGATGTCCTGTTTTTGCACGATGTCCTGTTGTTGTATGACAACTCACCATTAAATGCACATGGATCCTACCCATCTTGTCCTGTCTGCAATACCTCCCGGTAACGTGACATGGGGTCTTTAGAGACCTGGATCTACATTATATCCAGAATTAATGTTTAAAAGTGTTGACATTTTTTTTTCATGTTTTTATTAAACATAACGGGAAATATTTGGAAAATGAATTAAAATTTTAAAAAAGAGGGGCTAATAATTTTGCATTCAGCTGTGTACATATATATTATTATTTGTTTATAATTAACATATTGAGGAATTATTAAAAGTTTAATCTATAACTTACAAAAAATGTTGGATGTGGAGCATAGTGAATGATATCACAAAAAGGTCTTGCCAAAATTTGTCTATTATCTTGTAGTCTGAAGCTAGCAGAAACCAAAATGACCTTCAAAGAGAAGACAACTACATATTTGAGGCATTACTGTATCTGCTGGATTATATTGTTCGAATTGATACATTTTAATACACCAATTTCAGATATTTTTTGCCACAGAATTACACAGTGGTATAAAAAACACAGATACTCCATGTCCTGAGGGCATCAGAAAGTCTCCATTTGGGAGGGCAACAGCATGCCCATCACTCACTTTCCTATATCCTACTGAGAAATAGAGTTTGACATTTTGGGGGCAGTTGATTGAGTGATAAAAAGAACAAGAAAACGAGAGAGATCTTTGATTGCAGGGTGTGCATTTAGTGGTCCAGGAGCTTTTGTGAGAGCAGATGGTCAGCAAAGAATCAAGAATAGCAAGGAAACACGCATACACAGTGCAGGGTAATTTATAATGAGAGACTATCACTGTTGTCATGATAATTATCCCCTATAATCCTTTTCTAATGTGACTCTGGAAAAGAACATATGGCATATTAATCAAACGCTTTTAAATTGACAGTGTCACACAGTACAAGAGCTGAAGGTCAGCTATCAAGGGCTGTACACCAAATATTAATACTGATTCCAAAAAAAAAGACATTTTCTGCCTTCATCAATTGCAAGTTCGGAGAGAGATCCAGACAGGAGCGTTTTGTTTGAGGAGGTCAGGGAAGTATGCCTTGCTTTAAAAATGGAATAACCAAAATACAGTATGCAAACCTACCCTTTTTAAAATAAAAAAGTAATACTAAACGACATTCAGTCGGATATCATCAATTCTGGTCACATTAGCATCGAAATGAACCAAAAAGCCTGTCAGGGATCTGATTTTAATAGCAAGTGCTCTGCTTGTTTCAATAAAATTAGCATCCCTGATGTCAGAGGTGTTTTTTGATAACCACTTTGCTTGAAGAAAAACCTCAATCTCTGTGTCTGCATTCATCATTGCATTAACGGTGTTAACTGATAATTTATTTACGTTGGCTTATTAGGTCAAAAAGAAACATCAATCTTTAAATAATCTTAAAAATAACATCAACTGAAAGTAAACACTATTCTGTTTGCAGAATTGCCCTTATTTGTTACCACATACTGTAGAATACATGTTCTTTAACAACCCAGGCACATAAATATTAAACACAAACAGTAATGTTTTATGAAGTTGGTTCAGACAGGTATCATGACAGACTGGAAATCAAAAAGCTGATGAATGCTGCAAAAATGTATATTTATTTATATTTTTTGCATTTGAAAATAGCAGTTAGGCGTCTAATAATAGCAATTGGGGTGTTTACACAAACTATGCAAATCAAGTCTTGAATATTTGCATACAATTTTATTTTTTTTAAATAACATCACTATATATTAATATGTAATGACATCAATATAAATATTAATTGAATATAAAGTTAACATGATTGACCAAGGCTCTTTAATTTTTTTTTTGTAGTTTATAATATACATGTACATATAATAATGTACATATAAAATGGTGCCAATTTTTAAAGTAAATTTTTCTTAGTTGATGATCTGCCCCTTAATCGAATTAAATAAAATAAAACGTATAGACAGCCTTACATTTTTTTTTACTGTAGGTATATTTTAGCAAGAAGGTCGCTGGTTCGAGCCCCGGCTGGGTCAGTTGGCATTTCTGTGTGGAGTTTGCATGTCCTCCCCGTGTTTGCATGGGTTTCCCCCACAAGTCCAAAGACATGCGATATAGGTGAAATGGGTCATCTAAATTGACCGTAGTGTATGTGTGTATGTACTGGTCCTCCAGGTTGCGGGTTGAGTGTTGGGCTAATGACCCACCTCGTAAAAATTTGATGTTACATCAAACAAAACACCAATATGGTGCAGCTTAATATCAACTTTGATAAAAAACAGCCCTGGGAGTGAGTAAGTAAGTAAGGTCAATTTTAAACTAACTCTGCATCGACTTTCAAACTTTTTTACTAGCCAGTTGTGCTCCCAACTTTTTAATGACAGACCATTCCAAAGTGATGCTGTTCAAAATGCGCAAAAAGATTCCATAAATAGTACTGGTTCACGTTCTAGCTGCCAGTGTATTTCACAGACCCTGGAGCAAATTTGGGTGAGCCCCTTCTTCCTCAAGCCAAATGAGTACAAGCTATACCATAGAAGAACTAAACGGTTCCCTCTCATCACAGAGCCCATGACAATGCCTTCTCATTTCATTAATCTACCACACGCCACTGGATACAGCACATTTAATTTCAAAATCTGTCATCCATACATTTACGGTAGATTAGAGGCAAGAGACAAAACTATGTTGTGGGAAATGATTCCATACACAATAACCAACTACTTCATTCTCATTTAATGAAGTGCAAACAGAGTCATCTACATGCTCAATCACTTTTTTTAGACTAGCCTCTTGAAATACCCCAAAGCGCATGCAAACATACAGTATACTAAGCCACACTGCCATACACATACTTTAGAGAGAGAGAGACATCTTCTTTATGAGGATGAGTAATGAGTTGACTAGTCAGGAACAAAGCTCTGACCCATGTTGTGAGCAATTAGATTAAAGAAACGCAGCAATTTGCTTTAATTACATGTCCCACACTCCCCCCTCAGGAGCGAAGGAATGAGAGAACGAGGGAGTGAAACACTCAAGAGGACGAATGACTACACATGCTGTAAAGATAAGCTCAAAATGGCAAGTATGAGAGTATGTAGAGAATATAACCAGCTGAAAGATGTCTGCCTTCAGTTTAATATGAAAAAGCACGGTGCCATCTAATAACACAGTATCAGGAATAATTCACCCAAAAATGAAATTTTTACTCAATTTTACTCAATACCTCCATTAGAATATCTTTTCAAAAGGAATATAAGACGGCTGTTTTATTCCATGAAATCGTACTGGTTGAAATCTAAAGGTGACCTCATTAGTAATAGGCATGCATTTTCAAAGTAGGGTTCTAGACTTCATGCAGAAGCATAATTGTTCTTTTGTACATTTTACATGTATTCATTTAGCAGATGATTTTTTTTTTTAAAGCGACCGACAAATGAGGATAAAAGAAGAACTTCCAACCCCCAGAGAGCAGCAACATATGGATGCCTGGACAAGTCTGTTTAGCAGTTTTTAATTATGTGTCTGCTACAGGTGGTTTGTCAAGCCCGCTCAGCGTCATGAAGTACACTCAGTATTGCATATGTTCCCATGTTTTTTTTACATTGTTAACAGCTTTTAAGAGCTAAATATGCACCTCTTTTGAATTTTAAGAATTTATTTAAATTAGATTGTATTCTCGTAAACCAATGCAATCACATTTACCTAAACATATCTCTATAATTATAGAGTGTAGCTTAAATTTTACACTGATTGCATTGGTGTTTGATATACTGATGTTTGATAGCCCTTTTTACAAAACAAATTAAAGCACCTTTACAGAAATTCATGATGTTGATGCTTGTAATGAATGAATATCTCAAACCTTATAGTCACATTTAAAATATAGATAAAGACACAGATAGAAGAAAATGTAATAGTTGATGATCCATATTGCATATGCAAGCATACTGGAGTTATGCGTACTGTATATGTGCATATATAAAATTCTATTGCAATTGTATTTTGTATTGCAAACAATTTTTTTTTTAACATAGTAGGGCTACACATCTAAGGCTGTGCATACATAATATGGACATTTCTATGAGTTTCTGCATGTTTCCAAAATGTAAAGGATAAGAAAAATGAGATAAGTTTAGTTCTCATAACATTTATTAATGGGTGAACTATTCTTTAACAGATGACCTGAGGTCAAGGATGCCTGCACTTTTCATGAAATGCACAGCGTGGTTAAGATGTTCATTACGGCAACAGCCCTTTAAATCACAGCTTCTCATGTGGTCTCTTGAAACCCTTTTGCTATCTTCACATATTAAATACCAAGACATCGGGGGCATAATCAAATCATCGTCACAGATACCAAGCATGTTATTGGAATGTGAAGACCCCTGGCTGTGGCGTAGTCACCTTAATAAACAGTAATGTGAATTTTGTATGGCCCCTGACCTTGTAGGGCTTTGCTGCTGGATGTTGAGTGGCGGAAAGAGAGTGTGAAAGAGATGAGGGATATGGGTTATTTCATTAGCAGAGCTTGTCTTATGCTGATGCAGGGCATAATTAGCCGCTAACTGTCGACGAGAGCGGTCCTTTTTCTCCGACGACCACTCTAATTGCTGGATCCTTTTTTTTCGACCAGCCCACAGTGCCGTAGTTAATTAAAATTCCTCCCTTTTACCTCTTGATCCAGAGCAAATAGATGAGAGAGAAAACGTGAGAGAGAAATAGATAGTGATGGGGCCGAAACGGACCTCCTCTTGTTTTAGAGAGAACCAGAGAGGTAGAAACAATGGGAGAGTGATACTGAGAAACTAAATGATCCCTCCCACCATTATTGGTCGGTCATTTGTTATTTGACCTTGACAGCAGCTGTTGAACTCAACTTAGCTTTCCCAAAGGCACTAGCATGCTAATGTCTCATCAAAAGGAATTAGAATCATGGGAAATTTAATGATTCAAAGCAGTGGTTCTCAACCGGGGGGGGGCAGGGCCAACTGGGTGGCTTCAAGATGACTTTAAAAGATTGGAAATAAGACCAAACAACCATTAGAATAAGCAACAGTAATAAGAATGACGATGCATGTAATGGTTCTAAATCTAGTGCAGAGATTTTCAACAAGGGGCTGGGCCACAAATGTGACAAAACACAGATATAGAAGTCAGAGCCACAGTTATTTTATAGGTTCTACACAGCGTCTCCCAATCAGGTGGCCTTAGCAAACTTTCAAGGAGCCCTCAAGATGGTTTTAAAAGACTCAAAATAATCCAAAACAACCATTAAGAACATTGTAGATTCAATGGTTCCTGAGCAGTGGCTCTCAAACAGGGGTTGAGGTTTAACTAGGGGGACTTAGGATGACTTAAAATTACTCAATAACACCAATCAACCATGAAAATAAAAAATAAGAAGCAGCGGAAACTTGATGACTAAAGCAGTGGCTCTCAACCAGGGGGCTTGTGTCAACTTAAGGGCCTAAAGATGACTTCCAAAAAGACAAAACAACCATTAAAATAAGCAAATGAATATGAAAAGCATGGGATTTCACATAAGCTCAAGTGTTTCATGGGGTAGAATGTTGATTGGTTGGTTGGTTGGTTGGTTGGTTGGTTGGTTGGTTGGTTGGTTGGTTGGTTGGTTGGTCTTTAACTAGTGAAACAAAATCATAATGTTGTGAACAATGGAGTCAGAAAAATCCACAGCTTTAGATCTGTTTAATAATAATAATAATAATAATAATAATAATAATAATTATTATTATTATTATAATTATAATAATAATAATGGCGGTTAATTCCGCTGTGGCAACCCCAGATTAATAAAGGGACTAAGCCGAAAAGAGAATGAATGAATGAATGAATAATAATAATAATAATAATAATAATGGTGTCACGGTGGCGCAGTGGGTAGCACGATCGCCTCACAGCAAGAAGGTCACTGGTTTGAGCCTCGGCTGGGTCAGTTGGCATTTCTGTGTGGAGTTTGCATGTTCTCCCCGTGTTCGTGTGGGTTTCCTCCGGGTGCTCCGGTTTCCCCCACAGTCCAAAGACATGCGCTATAGGTGAATTGGGTAAGCTAAATTGGCCGTAGTGTATGAGTGTGAATGAATGAGAGTGTATGTGTTTCCCAGTGATGGGTTGCAGCTGGAAGGGCATCCGCTGTGTAAAACATATGCTGGATAAGTTGGTGGTTCTTTCCGCTGTGGCGACCCCAGATTAATAAAGGGACTAAGCCGAAAAGAAAATGAATGAATAAATGAATAATAATAATAATAATAATAATAATAATAATAATAATAATAATGTTGTGTAATAGATCACATTATAAATTAATAAAACAATGTCAAATGCTTAACAAAATAAAATTAATTATCAAATGCATACAGTCCATTACATGCTGGAAACATAAACATTCCTAACATTCTTTACAACACTTTCATATGATTCCAAGTACTACATACAAATAACTTGTCTTGGTTTAAAGGTCAAACGTTAGCAAAAGTAATGACTTGCAGTGAGTGATGTTTATTTAGTGCCTTATTTAGTAACTGATTTGACTGATGCAGTGAGTAAGAGAACAGATTTAGGCCGAAGAGTTTGTCTGTGACTCATTCCAGACTTTTTTTTTTCTTTGACCAACTCATTCAAATGAACTGGCACATCTTTTGTTCCAGAATCAGACTATACGTCAACCAGCACTGATGACACAACAGAAAGCTGTCTACAGTATCTACTGTTATTCATAGTGTCATCTAACAGTATTTGTTTTTAACATAACCTCAACCCTGCTCATCAATCTCTTGGCTATCAGCCACTCGGGCTCCAACACACAGGGGGGCAAATGGATGCGTCAGCGTTCAAGAGTATTAGCTTGCCATTCCCGTACTATTTAGATCCTACATCTGTGCACGAAAATGTTATCGTGTTGTTTTTTGCGGATCAAAGAGGTCAAGCCTACTCCCCGCTCCAAGCGATGATGTGTTCATTCCCTCCAACCCACTCCACTCCCACCCACGTCACGCACCAGGGCTATGATACATCCATTATGAAGAAACAAAGAGACGAAAGTCTAAAGCAATGTATATCACATACCGTCTCATCCATATCACAGCATGATTTAGTCAAATAGCACATATTCCTGGATTAAAGTCTGGATTAAGTCATATACTGAGAGCTCACAGACTTCCCAACCCAGTTAACAAGGAGCCCTCCAACCAGTGGTTTATTTATTTTGTTCCATTATTCACATTTGAATCTTTAAATATTTCAGCTGTAGCGGTTCATTGATGATGAAAGGCTTCTAGTGATTTTGCCTCCAATTTGCACGCAAAATAATAGTCAGTTTGGTTTACAGTCATAGGAAACATTCTAATAATAATAATAATAATAATAATAGTTATTGTTGTTAATATTTATTTGAATATTTTTGCATCACATACATCAAGAAAATGCATACTGTATTGCACATCCAGTATACTAGATTCCACTGTACTGTACATTTTCCTATTGAATAGTTTAAATAGTTTAGGAATAGTTTAAATTCACCAACAATTTTCAATCATTCAATCAATCAATCAATCAACCAACCAACCAATTAATCAATCAATCATTTAGCCAATCAATCCATCTATTTATTCATCTGAATGTTATGATAGTGAGAACTCCAGGAGAAGATCCTACATATCTACCAAATATAACTATACTTTTACCTGTATAAATTAACTGGTGAATATAGGATTTACAGATCATTCAATAATTCAGTTAGTTATAAACACATACATTTCAAAATTTAAGACCACAACAATACCCCTAAAATCCAAAAGAAATAGGTTGATCCTACAAAAGCGTTGTTCCAGGAACATAATGTCCATCCAGAGCATGCTAAACCATTTGAAGTTAATATAAATGACTGCAGTTTAAAATCACACTTGGGCACGTTTTCATTGGACAGCTGGACAGATGTGCTGCTAATATCCCTCTCTGTCCAGCAGTGACCATTTCACCATGGTCATGCTGAGACACATCTGGAACAGGACTTGTTCCACCAGCAAGAGCCTAATCTCTCTCTCTCTCTCTCTCATTCACACACACACAGACACACATAGTCAAACGCATACTAACACACCAAATGTCAAACTCAATTTCCCTCATTTAGGCTCATCTTCCCCATCTCCTAAGGTCTTTCCCTTAGCATCCAAGATCTTAATTATGGTAATACCTTCACCCACTGGGCAGCTAAAGCGCATACAGTATACTCGGACACGCACATGGGTCAAGGTTCTGCTAGCTAGCACTGCATTGTTAACACTGGCTGGTAGATGCCATAACCACACCATCTGGCAGGAAAAACCATTGACAGCCATTCAAAATTTAGCTGTGCCAAAATTTAAATCTGAAAAATTTCATTATCATATTACAGCAGATGTTTCGCCAGTACCCAGTTGGTTTAGAATGGATCTTAACAGTGAGAAAGAGGATTATGGTTCACATCAAAACTCAGGATATTCACAATTTTGAAATTAGCTTCAGAGACGTTAGTCACGTAATATTTACGGCTTGTAAACTTGCAGTTGAAAATAAGCACCAATAATCAAAGATATTTATCTTCATTCTGATTCTACAATAATTTTAGATTTAGCATGATATTTTAGCATTACTAAGATATATAACAAGATCATATGTCTGAGAAAACTGTGAGGACCTATTTTTATCGTTATTAATATTGAAACTGTCTTGGAAATATTTCATAACTTTCATTAATATTACTAACCATTAGTTACACAAAAAAGATCAAGATTCCCCATCTAGCACTGCACAGTTGCTAGTAGATGCCAAAACTATATATGTAGTTTACAAAGGATCTTAAAAATGAGAAACTCGTTAATGTTCATGATAGTTGCTAGTGAGAAATGAGTGTCAAATGTTTGATATTTATGGCTTACACAACTTGATTTAAAAAAAATCCTGTCAGTTATTTGAGAGTTACAGTAGCTTGACTTAGCATCCCTGCTGAAAAAAACAGCATATGCTGGTAAGGTATGTTTTGATG
>CAIGQV010019068.1:8564801-8578865 GCA_903798115.1 Danio jaintianensis | reverse complement strand
TTTTTTCAGCAGGGATTACCGGTACATGACTATTCACAAAGCATATCCTATGTCGCAGAACAATGTGTATTTCATTTAATTGTAGTTATTCAATCTTTTTGTTAATACTTCATAAAACTTTCATCAACATACCAAATAATATATCCGCAAAAGTGTCAAGGTTTGCTAGCTAGCACTGCATAATTAGCTCCTGCTTGTAAAACGCATAACTAAACCATCTGGCAGCAAAAAGCATCTTTCTCTATTGACAGTGATTCAAAATTAGCTGTGCCAAAATTTAAATCACAGATATTTCATTATCATATTATAGCAGATGTTTGCCATTGCCCGAATGGTTTAGATAGGATCTTAACATTGAGAGGAACATACAGTGCACAGTTCACTTCAGCTTAGCTTAAAAAGACCAACAGAGAAATTATTCAGTTGAAAGTCACAGCTCAGGTGATTGGCTCAAAAATGAATGTAGTTATGAAACCAAGCGTACATGAGCAAACTTGAAATCGTATATTCCCAGGGATTCCATCCTGCAGTGTTTTTAGCGTTAGCATAAAGCATTCCCAGTGTACAGTTGTACAATTCACTCATTATTCTATGCTGAAGAACACAGTAAGTAGTTATTTTAATTGTAGTTACATTATCAACTATCAATTAAAAGATTTGGTCAATATTTCATAACATTACCAAGCATTAGATAGACAAAAGAGGCCATTTTTAGCTCCTGCATAGTTTCTCCATTGTCAGCTATTCAAATTTAGCCAAGTATTCTCCCCACAAAATAAATATTTCAGCAGATTTTTTGGCAGTGCCCAACTGATATAGAAGAGACCTTAAAAAGGAGAAAGTGGCTTTTAGTTTCTCTCTGCCTCTTGCTTTTCACATCACAGCTAAAGAGAAAGTAGGTGCATGCGACTTTAGCTGTGGCTGGATTTAACAGATCTTCTGGATTTGCTGCTTGCAATGAGGGAGGAGCCGAATACAGAGACATGAAGTCAGAAATGTTCTGCTTTACAAAGTGACTCTCATGTGGTGTTTGCATATCACAGATGAAGAGGATCAGCTGCAGTATTTGTCAAACATGCTGAAGTTTTGGACATTTTCATGTAGAGCAAAAGAAACACATGTCATTCAACACTTCCTGTGCAACTTAGCATACTGCCTGTTTGTACAATACAAGAATTAAATGTCAGCATAACCATTTAAATACCAACAGAGTCTATTTTTAAAGTTTTATTTAAACCCATGTGTGCTGTTGGGGATGTTTTCATCTACACTGAGGTGATTTAGAGTCTAAATTTGACCACAAATTTCTCTGTGTTTCAGCAAATTGAATGATTGTTGGTGACAAATCTTATTTTGACACATATTTTGGGAACATTATTTGAAATTTTTCAAAAATTCAACAACACACTATGGGCAAATTTACTACCATTTCATTTTGTTCGTGGCTCGCACTTATCTTGATATGTCTGAGAAAATCAAAATAAGCAGCTCAGCTCTCAAAACATAGTAAACATAATAAGTGTATTTATGCATACACACTATAATCTGCTGTTTTACTCCATAGAACTCCACATAAAAGCCAGAAACTTTTTGCACAGGCCTATCTAAAGAAGTATCATTTTACCTCTTTGCAACAAAGAAAACCAGCCACAATCAAGAATGCATGATTATATGCTGTCCTGGCTTTGCAATCAAAACATGTCCTTATAATGGAAGTCAATGGGGCAAAAACAGCCACAAACATAACGAAAGGGTAGTAAATTTGTACAGTACACAAGAGTTAATAAAGATGACAATAGAAGATTATGATTAACTGAAAAAAAATTATTTGCAAGCATTGAACATTGGGAACTGACAGTGAACTCATTCTTGAGTGTGTTTGCATGCGCATTCTTAACCCAATTTTGCTTAATAAGCCAACAATGCACATGTTCATGTGAACGCATAAACCCCTTTTCCTTATCAGATTAAGGTGATAAAAACATTAACTGATCATCACACAGACAATATGCTGATTTTGCTCAGCATGTAAACCAGTAAACTGCATTCTGTCAATTTACTGAAGTATATGCATGTGTGATATGTCACATGAACATGACCTTACTGGAGAAGGAAATATACTCCAATACAGTGGTTAGTCCATGGTACTGTAACTGCTAATAAATCATGGTTTTGCAACACCAACAATTTGTATAACCACAGTTTTAATGCAAGTAAACTAACCCATGGTGCTTGCATTAAAACTGTGGTTATACAAATGGAAGTCAATGCACCAAAATAATTGCAAATTTTCTGTTTTAAGTAAGAACTTGATCACATAATAACACCTGAAAATTAGTCAAATCACATTTAAGCAATGGTCGTTGCCTCAGAAAAAGTCTGCTAGTCAACCCGAGTGTGATTGTTGTTAGAAAGGATACTGCTGCAGTCAGAAGTTATTGAGAATTATTCAATTTATTTATTAAACTACCCCTTATAGTGTGTTTTATTAATGTCTACCCTTACCCCAACATTAAACCTACGCCTTATAGTAATGTAAAAACAATAATTATTGTTGTAGTGTCACAAAAATGATTCTATCTTGCTGTGTGCAACTGTATCCCCTCTAGACTTGACCACTGAGAGCTTATGAGCAAATTTGACAGTATATTTGAAAGAGTATATTTCCAACGATTCTTCAATGATTTACGAGTTAGCATGATGCTAACTGCTAGCAGAGATCTTTTTAGTATATGCACTCACAAAAATGTGGTGTCATACAGCAAAAACGTCATAGGCAAAGTGCCAAAAAACATGTCAGAGAACAACAGGAGTAGGCAGTGATGTTAGGAGGATTCCCCGGAGACTGAAAGAATCAGGAAGTAGGAATTCACACAGAGTCTTCCATGAACCGGACCCCTACTTGGCAGCAGAGGACTCTCTAAGGACTGCTGGGACAATTCCACACTATTGATTTTTGCTCTAGAAGGCTTGTATCTGCTGAGACTCTACAGTAAGGCTTCTGAATTGGGGAAGTTGTCTGTTTGTGTGCGAGTCAGCTTGTGTGTGTGTCGCTTTAATGGCCTCTCAAGCCGTCAGCGAGTTAAAAACGCTTTCAGCGGGAATGGGATAGGAGAAAAGAGGAGAGGGTGGACAGATATCAGACATACTCATGGTGCGATGTGGATAGAGTGGTGGATTTCTCTCTGGAGGAGCGAGTACAGCCCCGAGTGTTTAGATGTTGTGTAGCTGACTGAGATAGATAAACAGTACTGTTCTCTAAGGCCCAGCCTTCCTGGATTCAGTTTAATCAGTAACCGTAGGCCACAAATTACTTGACAGATACAAGCTTCCCAGAGATCTAGAAGAGAATTCTCAAAACTTTCTTTTGACTAAACATCTGCCGAGAAAATGTGTGTATAGGTCACATTTTACCACAAAATCTGAAGAATTCGTTGTTGTTTTAGAATAAAGTCTATTTTAAGATCATTAGTTCATCCGAAAATGAAAAGCATGTCATTATTTTTTCTTCTTAAAAACAGACTTAATATTCTTTGGAAATGAAATGAAATGAAATTAAATTAAATAAATAAATAAATAAATAAATAAATAAATAAATAAATAAATAAATAAATAAATAAATAAAACAAAACAAAACAAAACAAAACAAAAAACACATGGGCTAATATGTGTACATTATATACATAACCCTTGTGCCTGTGTGAATATATATCTGTAGATATTGGGCTTAAATACGACCCATTTCATGAATGACTTTTTTTTTTGGATCAGATAGATTATTTTACACCAGACTCTGTCAGCTTCTGTAAATAATATGGTCTCTAAATTAACCTTGTGCCTGTGTGAATTCAGTCAGACGGCTTCCCCATTAATAATGACCAATCAGGTGAACCCAGCGTCTTTATAATTCAGGCTAGGCCACACCGCAAACGAAAAGAAAAAAACAACGTTCTGACCCCAGGGAGGGCCAATGAGTAAGTCAGGAGAGTGAGATGAGTAAGGTTCATTAGCATAATTACAGCTCTTGGAAAGTTTTGGTTTGATTAATGGTCGACACTCAAGCTCTGACACTGGAAAACCGAGGCACGTAATTTGTTGGGTGTCATGAGGGGATTCTTGGTCTTCAGAATGCAGCATGCGAATCTCTTTCATCTTTCACACACACAGTCTATTTTACACTGTATGTGGGTTAAACACACTTTATTCCACACACTCACAGAGAGAGAGAGAGAGAGAGAGAGAGAGAGAGAGAGACTTACACACAATCACACACACATGCATACACACACTCACGCATGGACGCACACACACACTCAACTCACTTAAATCAAAATCTACATGAAAAAATGCATATGAAAAAAAACATCCACAGTCATGGCATTTTAATTACAACAAATGCAATTAGCAAAACAGACACAAAAAATAGACTAAAACAAATATTCAAAACACACATATTTTCGAAAGCAAACCAAGCAGTATTTAGACATGAAAACCACAATTAAAAATGTATTTATGCACATGATACAAATATCCAACCAAACTGCATTTATTATTATTTTATATAATCACATTGCTATGGGCTGCACGGTGGTGCAGTGGGTAGCACGTTCGCCTCACAGCAAGAAGGTCGCTGGTTCGAGCCTCGGCTGGATCAGTTGGCGTTTCTGTGTGGAGTTTGCATGTTCTCCCCGTGTTGGCGTGGGTTTCCTCCGGGTGCTCCGGTTTCCCCCACAAGTCCAAAGACATGCGTTACAGGTGAATTGGGTAGGCTAAATTGTCCGTAGTGTATGTATGTGAATGGATGTTTCCCAGTGATGGGTTGCAGTTGGAAGGGCATTCCGCTGTGTAAAACATATGCTGGATAAGTTGCCGGTTCATTCCGCTGTGGCGAACCCAGATTAATAAAGGGACTAAGCCGAAAAGAAAATGAATGAATGAATGAATGAATGACATTGCTATACTTTGTTTGTAAAAATATTTATATTTCAAAAAATACCATTTAACACTGCTTAAATTGTGGTTAATTTGACATCAGTGACTCTATATTTTTCCCTTTTGTCAATCATGGTTTTTCCTTTGCTATTGGAGCAACTGGGAATACGAAAATAGCATTTTCTGTTGTTTACATGATAAAATTTTACCCAACTATGATTAGTTCTACTTTAGACAAGCAGGCAAGTGTGAAAAATGTCCAGTGATTTACTATTTACAATTAAGGGAACAAGAATTATTTTTTTGTTTGTTAAATGGTAGTATACCATCTACATGTTCATTTATTATGTTGAACTACTGTATATCTCTATCTTTATATCTCTCTCTCTGTCTCTCTCCCTGTGTGCGTGCATGCATGCATGTGCATCTTGTTACAGTACATCTTGTTACTGTATCAATGACACCTGGGTGAACCTTAGCGTATCTCTGTTCATGAATCCACTAAAATGACCTTGGGTCCAATTGATTAAAAGCAAAAACACCATGTTCTCTCAGGCCCATGATTCATGGACCCAGTTTAATCAGTAACCGCAGGCCACAAATTAGATTCAAGCTTCACACAGATCTTCAAAGATAATTCTCCAAACTTTCCACGAATGCTTTTTTCTTACCCTAAACGAACTTTCTGCTAAACCCAGTTGAAAACATGCACAGTTCCATTAAAATATAATAATGTTATATTCAATAACACTTTAAATTACTTTTACTAAGGTTTATTGAAAAGGTTTTTTTCAAGGTTTTCAACCTTTTACTAAGGTTATTGATTCATTTATTTTACTAACTATGAAGTATATTAAAATACATTGTATAAAATTACATGAATTATTTTAAAGGTCTAGTTCACCCCAGAATGAAATTTCTGTCATCATTTACTCACCCTCATTTCATTCTAAAATGCTTAAGGGTGCTTAAAGGGTGCTTAAAATCTGTTCATCTAAAACCCAAGTGATTTTAAAAGCTAATAAATCCACATGCATTGAGCAGTTTATTCCAATTCTCCTAAAAAGAGAGGACAACTTTGATTAATCAAAGTTGTAGACATTTGGTGAATGATCAGGTCAGTCTATTACACTGAAAACTACTTCAGTTTTGTTCTGAAATGTATGTACGCACTGATGGATGGATGGATGGATGGATCCTGCTATATATTACACTATATGTCCCATTATATGTATGAAAAGTGACTGATATCAGCTATCATCTTTTAAAGTGTTGGGAGCAGGACCTTTCAGATACTTAAAAGCATTTGATTGGACATCAGATATGAAGAGATCTGATGTCACCAATTCCATTGAATTAGTAGAAGACGGTTTTCAATGCAGATATCATTTAAATTTGAACTTTGATATTGTTTTAGAACATGCTAGCTTTAAGACAACCTTAAATTGATAGTTCACCCAAAAAATGAAAATTCTGTCATAATTTACTTATTTCAAACTGTTATGCTTTTCTTTCTCTTGTTGATCATTAAAGAAGAACATTCATTTTCTTTTCGGCTTAGTCCCTTTATTAATTAGGGGTCACCACAGTGGAATGAACCGCCAACTTATACAGCATATGTTTTACGCAGCGGATGACCTTCCAGCTGCAACCCATCACTGAGAAACACCCATACACTCTCATTCACACAGATACACTACGGACAATTTAGTTTACCAAATTCACCTATAGTGCATCTCTTTGGACTTGTGGGAGAAATCGGAGCACCCGGAGGACACCCACACAAACACGGGGAGAACATGCAAACAGAAATGCCAACTGACCCAGCCGAGGTTCGAAATAGTGACCTTCTTGATGTGAGGCGAGAGCTACCCACTGCGCCACCGCACCGCCTATGAAAGAAGATATTTGGAGGAAAGATGGAAATCTGTAACCATTGATTTCCATTGTGTTTGTTTTTCCTACTATGTCAGTTTCCTATGGTTACAGGTTTTCAGAATTCTTCAAAATTTCTGCTTTTGTGTTTCAGAGAAGAAAGAAAAGCATAAAGGTTTGAAAACACTCTAGGGAGAGTAAATAGTGAGTAAATAAAAATTTTTTGGGAGAACTATCAAGATTTACTTACAAACATAAAGTGAATTTGAGTCCAACGTATACCACAGACAAATGAAAAAAAAGAAGGAGAGAGATGTGCATTTAATGCTAGTCTGAATCCATATAGACAGTTTAGTGACGCTATCTCTAACTCTAATCCGATTAGAGCTAACATAAACAACCAGTGAGCACACATGCCATGATATCAGCTCCCAAACTCAGTCAGTCTGCTAAATCAACTCATATGTTCCTCAAAGCGCTCACTTTAACAGCCTTCACATCAGCCATGCTTTTCAACTCTCTCTCTCTCTCTCTCTCATTCTCCCTGTCTGCTTCCTAATCTTCCGCGGGTCTATTTAAGTTTAGATTCAGTAAAAGGCCAATAAAGAACCAGTTTAAATTCTTCATATTGAATACGCACACTCTATTACTATGAAAACTGATTTTATTGGCATGAGCTGCAGAGCGGCGGGAAAAAAAAATAGAAAATAGAGGAAGGCACTCATCGGCCATATCAATTCACACAGTCTGAATTTCACAGAAGCCCCTTTCCCTCTGCTATGGAAAGTACAGCGTCTGGTCCTCAGAGAGAGTGTTTATTTGGCAGGTTTAGAGGTTTATGAGGCACAATGTAATTAAGGAGGCCTAGAGAGAGAATGCGCTGTGTGTCAGGATTGCGGTAGACTGAGATCTCATTATCACAAAGATGGTAAAGAAATGGTAACCCCGTTCTCTCACTCTTGGGCACAGATTTTGCCGTGTGCGAGACTGAATTGTCAGAATTACAGTCAAGCCTGTGATAATAACATTAAAGGTCCCCATAAGCAGGTCATGAGGCAGCCGGTTTATTTGCTCATTGATATTTTACAGAACATAAGACCAATAATTTACCGGTAGTTTATGACTGGATCGTTAAGGTGCTCGGATCCGTTTTTTAAATGCTAAGTACCCAGGAATCTGAGCATGAAGCCTTGTTATAATGCTCACTTCTGTCTAAAACTTCACCCAGGACCGTTTTAGTATGGTATAAGAATGCAAAAGTGCCCTGTTAGTGTTATATTTGCAGTTCCGTTTATGACACAAAAACAAAAACAAATGTGTACTTGTAAAAACTACATAGTGGCTAATTTAGCTTTTTTAACTATGTAAGTTGTCCTTAACCTGGCAACCAGTGTCCAGTAGTTGTTTTTTTAATTATTATTTATTACAGTATTTACTCAAATCTAATTCTAATTAAATGCTTAGGACTTATAAATTTTTTTTTTCAAATTTCACCAAAAAAAACATAATAATAATAAACAAATCATTGGTTCTCTGGAATATTGGTCAGTCATAACATTCAAGTTCAAGTTTCACATTCAAGTAATTTTTTTACTCATTTTTACATGCTCTCTGCATTACTTCTTTCTGTTTGGTCAACCATGGCATTCTAATTGTCAGATTAAACTTATATACAGTTTAATATATAAACTATATAATATATAAACTTATTTTTTTTCTTTCAGCAAGCTTTACGTTTAATTATAGAGCTAGCCAATTATTACAGTTCAGATCAATGATCAAATTGTTTAGTTCTGTAGAAATTAGCCATGTAATAATTGGGATAATGTACTGTACATCCAGCCCATAACTTGCTGTGTGTACATTATCCCTTACACAATAACCTTTGTCAATAGCAATGCTCAATAACATACATCTCATCTGGGTACCACAACTATCAATACAGCTGAAATGAAGAAAAATAAAATATATGTTAACCTAAAAATGGTGGGGCCTTTGAGAACTACTGATCTATGCAATATTTAGAATAAATATCAATGAAAAAAATGATGAAAGTGAATCAGGATGACCTCCAAATCAAAAATACTCTTTACAGGTTGTGTACTATATTGAAATCATATTCCTATATAAATACACTGTATCAAATGTATGAACATTCACTGATCCTCTTGTTTACCACAGAAGTGAACGATGGCCATTCAGGTTAGGATTATAAGTACATTATGATGGATTCTGAGAGGAATTATAAGTTTAGAAGCATTATTTGGAGTTACTATGACATACAGTAAAAGAACCCTTTAGGACAATCCATTTGAATGTGCTTAAAATATTCTACTTGCTACTCAAGAATTTCAATATTTTAGTGCCCGAAAACTTTTATTATTTCTATTAAGTTACTGGAGGAGCTGCGGAAGCCTGTTTCTGCCTCAGAGTAATAAAAACGTAAAATAAAAAAGCTAATTGCTACTTTATTTTACATAATTGTACTTTATTTCCCACAAGGTGACTGTGCATCTCACAATTGCAATTTCACTTCATGTAATTGCGACATACAACCCATAACATTACCATTTAATATCTCGCAATGTGGCCATTTCTTATTTTTAAATGATGCTTAATCCAAGACCGAATTAGGCTCCATTGTAGAAACTTGTAGTATTCTTTCTTTCATTCCTCCTTTTTTAAGGCACCTAAATGTTCTCTAGTGGGTTCTACGACTATGACAATCTAATCACCAACAAGTGTGGTCTAAGTATCTATTAATTTTCACAGACAACAAGCATTGAGAGTGGGGGAAAATGAATGGAAAAGCCACTTTTATTAATCTCAACTATATAGACACTTGAATAATTAGGTTTTGGAGGGTTTTAATTACAAGTTGAATGAAAACATGTTGTGGTGGCGTATGAAGAAAGGTAGCTGTCCATTAGAGAGAGTGAGAAAGAGAGAGAGAGTTAGTGGGAGAGTGAGAGAAAGAAAATAAATAAGAGATAAGTGCATCTCTGGCACATTACAGAAAGTGAGACGCCACAGTTACGGGAAGTGTGGAAAAGAGGGTTTAGGCAATTCAATTGAACGTGCTTTCAAATCTAGTTTTTGATTATATATTTACTTATTTGTTTGTTTTCTATTGCCTGTGGGCTCAGCTCTACAAATAGGCCTGTGACATTCAGTGCATCTCAATCTCCCAGACTTTGAAATTCTAAATATGACAAATAGACACGCAAAAAGACTTTTACACACATATCATCACATATGCTGTGTACAAATGGTGAATAAACGGCATGTGTTGATGCTTTATGAGTAGGCCGCAGTGATTTATCAAATGCATGACCCATTAGTGTGTGTCACAATCTAGGAAATTATGTGATTATTCAACTATCTGAATGATGATGCTCTCGCTAAAAAGTTTGCCAGATTTGCTCTAGTCTAAAAAGCTATTCAGATGAAGAATGTTGATTACGAGGGCCATTTTCTTTGAGACTGAAATCTGGCTGTGATATTGTGACTGAAGTCTGTGTCTTGGAGACTGGCCCAAATGGGAAGTGCAAACTGTTAGATTTGTTCTGTGTACCTTTTATGATTGTATCTTGTCAGATTTGTAGGATCCGACCTCAATGTGATCTTGGTTAAAAGCAAAGGTAGGCTGTGTGACTTTGAGAAACGTGTCCATTTTTATTAATGTTACAAACAATCTGCTAGAACTCATGAGTAATCAACTTCATGCATCCATTCAAAAAAAATAAAGACTTGAGACTAGTAGATAAAGACAAAATGGGCTGAGAAAACTGAAATTAGTTCTGGTTTCATATTTAGGATCTAATACACTGAAGTTCAGCCATTTTAAAGGTGTGATTTATTTCTACATTTTAGCTAAGGAACAACTGATAACATCATGCTGTGCTATTACTGATTCTTCGTTAGACATTTGTCATGCACAGCTGACAATCTCCATTTTCACTGATCTACAAAAACAACTAAATATGCTCTATTACTGGGCCAGTGTTTTTTTTTTTTTTTTTAACCAATCTGCATTCAAGTAGTGATAAAACATGAGAACATGAAAATGCTTTTTTGTTGTTTAAAAGCAGAGGCTTGGTTCTTTATTTTTTTATATATAGTATGATCATATATTCTTTGAAGGCATATATTCTTTTGAATATTCTGAAGGCCGTCAAATTTAGGTGAAAATCATAAAAATTGGCAATTTTTTTTAAAAACTTTGGACCTTCCTAGTTTACCATACAATACAGGCACTATTCCTCAAGTGAACTCCTGCAGGTGTGGATAGCTAATTTACTATGCAGAACTGTTATCCAATCATAGTAGTAGTTGTTTACCTCAAGACATCAGAGCAGACCACCCAGAGAATGCACAAGTTCAAAATCTGGGTAGAAAAAAGCATATTGCTTATAGATTTTGATGTTTTTGAAAGTAAAAATCATGCGAACATCAAAAGTGTATCTCAGACAACAGAATAAAATAATAAAACAAGCCAGTCCATTTTAAACTTATTTCAAAAACTCAATAGCGTGCCTCAGCCTTCTTTTTTGTGAAATGTAAAATACATTGCCCCAGGTACATTTCGTTGCACGTTCCAGATTACAAATGCACTAGAGGTTGCTGTCTACATTTAGTACATTTCAGAAGCACATCCTTCATGTAAACGTCCACAAGAAGGCCGGGCTTGTTGTACTGTACACACTATAAGAGGCAATTAGTTGACTTTTATTTTAAAAAACAGAGTAAACTCGTTGCCTTATAATTATTAAGTAAACAAACTATGTCCATAATTAGAAAAGTTAAGTCAATGAGTTTACTGACTTTAAGTAAAATCAACTTGTTGCTTTTAAGGCAATTAAAGTAAAACAGCAATCCAAAGTTTCTGTCATTTTAAGGACTTTGGAGTCTAAGATTCATTGAAATGAACTGAAGCTGAATATGCGTAGGAACAAAAGACATCTACTGCATTCACCGAATATTATTCCAGACAGCAAAATCAGGACAAAAACCACACAGGGTGCAGCTAACTAAAGAGTTCAGTTATTAGGTTACACAACTGAGGCTGGTCATTCAATAACACAGCTTAAAACAGTCACATAATGGACCATGAGGTGTTATTTCAGCAGTGCAAATGGGTTAGTGTACCCATTTCAGTGATATAAGCATTTATAGCACCATTGTCCTTTGCAATTTACTGTCCACTGTCAGAGCTTAGCTTGTGAAATGGTAAATATTTTGCACCAGAAATAACTCTTTATCTAGAGTATAAAGCAAGACAGACAAGAAGCTCCACAGAAAAAGTAGAGACATGAATCTGATTGTTGTGTAAAAAAAATTTTTAAGTTCATGCACTTCTAAATTTAAAGAAGTGAGCAAAATAAGTAAATTTTAAGTGCACATATTGCTATACAATCTTTTGACTACATTAACATCACTGCAGTGTTATACGGTAGAAGAAGTATGTTTGTAACACAGCTCCCCCCCTCAAACAGCCTTTTTACAACCCATATTGATCCATACTGTTTAAGAATTCAACCCAAGGGCTTGTGGGTAATTAATGCTGGCTTTAAAGCAAACATCATCGTTCTTCAGGAAAAATCTGTTTGGTTTTAGGGTTTTGAAGTGAGGAGAAGAAGAAAAAAAGAAAGGGGGAGGGAGCACATAACTGCTTAAAAACACACTGACATGCATAGAATTTGTGTGTATGTAGGTGTGCACATACTTTGTACAGCTTCAGGCATTTAGGACCAAATAAGTATTAAGTTTTTTAGTATTTTAGTTTTTTAGTTTAAGTATCAAGATTTTAAAAAGTCCATAATTAATTTTCATTTATAGGTATAGACAAACAGAGCAAGTTTTTTAACCCTCCTATTAACCTAAAATTTTGGTAACACTTTTTAATGTCTGAGGTCAGTTTGACCCCAACAATAAAAAATTCCAAAATGTTTATTTATTTATTTATTTATTTATTTATTTATTTATTTATTTATTTATTTATTTATTTATTTATTTATTTATTTATTTGATTGATTGATTGATTGATTGATTGATTGATTGATTGATTGATTGATTGATTGATTGATCAACTAAAACTATGGTTCACCATGGTTGACTTCTTAAATAGCCCTAGATAGCCCTTAAATCCCCCTCCCCCACTACCTGCCTCTTATACATCCAGATTACCCACATCACGATAGAAAAAAATTAACAAATCCCTATAAAATCTCTAAATTACCTAATATTAGAAAGAATTATGTATTTGGTGTTTCCATAGTTTTATATTATGTATCAATACATATTTTTGTAACTTTTACAATTTGGAAATAATAATCATTTGTTTTATGAAGGAGAGAAACACTAATTATGTTAGGGGTCAATTTGACCCCAAGAAAAACAAACACAATTTCCAATATTTAGGGGGAATTTATTTTTAAACAAGCCAGAAGCAAGCCATCAAGATAACAGGTCAAGGCATAATAGGCACACTAATAATGCAAAGTTTTTAAAAGTAGATGGTATTTTTTTATAAATTATACTCCTGTAGAAGACACCTTTACACCTAATTCCAAAGCTTTGTTAATGTTAAATCCTACAGTTAAAAAGAAGAAATGGTCAGCTGTCTGTTGTCAACTGTGCAGCTATGAATACAGTTCACAGAGAAGTCATTTTCAAACAAAAAAGTTGTTGTTAAAATTGATTCAACTTGATCCATTGCACATCTGCATTGGGATATATGAAAAATGCCTGATTGTTTAGATTTCTATTAAAGTATGTGTATTTCACCCACAATTTTAATTGACCACAAAGGTCAATGATACATTGTTGCTTATAATTTGGCTATAAAAGTCACATAAAAGTATATACAAAGTCATATTAGACAGTTCAGTAAAGCACATAATTAAAAAAGTATTATTTGCAAATTCTAAATAGTGAAATCATATTAGCAGCCAATAACTATAAAAGTACAACATTTCTCACACTTCACAGTGTTTTGAAGTCATACTTGCATGTGATTTCAGGCCAAATAGTCAAAGTACCATGGTAAACAATATAGGGAGCATGTCACTAAGTTGTCACTGAACGAATGTTTAAATATATAAAATCAACTTTACCTCAATTCAGTCCAGCCACAACATCACAGACATGTAAAAATAAATAAATAAACAAAAAAATTAATAATAATAATAATAATAATAATAATTTATTGTTATTATTATTATTATTATTATTATTATTATTATTATTATTATTATT
>CAIGQV010019068.1:8537945-8564791 GCA_903798115.1 Danio jaintianensis | reverse complement strand
TATTATTATTATTATTATTATTATTATTATTATTATTATTATTATTACAGAATATCTGTTTATAATATTTATAATAACTGTAATACTCGGGCTATCATGGAAAATACATTTAATCATATATTAGGTGTAGGACATGCACAACATGTATCAATCACACACACACACACACACACACACACACACACACACACGTGCACGCATGCACGCACACACGTACGCACACACACACACACACACACAATGGTAATCATAGAATGCAGTGTGTAAAACTAGAGTAAAATAGTGGACAGAGACAACATAATCTTTAGGTTTTTTTTTTACTTGCTACCATCCAACTCAACTGGATTCATTGTGATTTCACCTCAAAATCATTTTTATACCACATTTCTGCTTAGAACAGTCTTCAAACTCACTCATACATTATGTCTTTCCATGAACAACAGAATGTTAGAAACAGTTTTTGAAGAAATCACATGACAAAAACACTCCAACTCAAACACATCGGCCAATGAAGAAGCTACTAAATAGTAACTGGCTCCTTGAGAAGTAGAAAGGATAGTCCAAGCTTGTAGTTAAAAATCTTCTTTGAGTCCCACAAACACTCACCCACAGCAGCTCGCTCTCACTGCTCCCTCTCAAGATTCTGACAGTAGATTAAACCACAGCCACTCATCAAAGCTTCCTATGTGCCATGATTTCTGCCTCGCTACTGATTCAGAGCAGATCTGTGCATCTGTGTGAATGTGTGCGGGTATGTGTGAGAGAGAGTGCTTGTAGGGACACAATACATCAGGTTTGAGTATAATCTTGTAATGGCCCAGATTGTTTCAGATTTATACCTCCTAGTGTTGGACGCTTCTCAAGAGGCGGCAATTCAATAATTGATTCAGACAGAGGAGAACCTCTCGGTCTCTTAAAATGATTGAGGTAGGGTATGGTTGGAGAGAGAGAAAGAGGGAAAGAGAATTAGGCAATAGCCCTTCAACAAGGCTCGCTTACTTGTGAGGTGGCTGAGGAGAAGAATAATGACAAGCGTTTTATTATAACACGATGTCATGAATTTAGTCATCCAAAAACAGAAACTTGTACCAAAGACTCCGTTCGTCTTCCAGTGCTCAGTCTACTGCGACTCTAATAACAGTGACATAAATGAGGTCAGTCAGAAAAAGCATGAAAATTCCCCTTCAACTGTTATCCTTGGTGGCAAGTGAATTATATTTTGCAATGCAGCAGATGCTTGAGTAGACTTTCATTACTGGTGGAATAGTTCAAATATTTTTTAGGAATATGCAATGTAGGCATATAAATAAAATACTATATAAATAAAAACTGATCAAAATCAAAAAATACTGGGGTGGGGTTGAAAAACACACCCTGGAACCCTGGAGGGAAAATATCTATTTTCAGCATTGATAATAATAATAATAATAATAATAATAATAATAATAATAATAAAAATAATAATAATAATAACAATAATAATAATAATAATAATAGCGGGGGCGGCACAGTGTCGCAGTGGGTAGCGCTGTCGCCTCACAGCAAGAAGGTTGCTGGTTCGAGCCTTGCGTGGGTTTTCTCCAGGTGCTCCGGTTTCCCCCACAAGTCCAAAGACATGCGCTTTAGGTGAATTGGGTAGGTTAAATTGTCCATAGTGTATGTGTGTGGATGGGAGTGTATGGGTGTTTCCCAGTGATGGATTGCGCCTGGAAGGGCATCTGCTGCGTAAAACATATGTGGTGACCCCAGATTCTAAAAGGACTAAGCCGAAAATAAAATGAATGAATGAATAATAATAATAGCAGCAGCAGATTAAAGTGATTTCTTATAGATTTTGTAGCTCTGAAGACTGGGATAAGGAATTTCACTTGGACTACACTTCCCATCATGCTTTGCATTTCACAGCTGAAATGGTTTCTGCTGTATTATAGCTGCAGCAGTTGTAATAATATTACACAGTGCCTGAAGCTGTCTAATGTATGTCAATATAACCAACGTGACCACCTACTTGCACAGGGAGTTTGCATTGCAACCATGTAGACATTTGTCCATTTGTTATGATTCAGAACATATTTATTTAGATGCAGGTCCTGAACCATATCTATTTGAACCAGAATACATGGAAGTTATAATGTCATTATGTCACTGAGACTGCTGCAGCCATGGTACAGCAGCAAAGTACTTTGATTATTATGCCATAATAAGAGTACAGGTCATAGCCATATCGGCCTAGAGAATAACTTTATTTTTCATCGGCCTTAGTACACGATGTATCTACAGAAGAGTCAAGCATTAAATAGAAAAATTACCGAAGCACTTTGGTCTTTTTTGAACGAGATACTATTGGTCTAAGTGCAGTGTTCTTTTAACATACATGGAAAACGTTTAATTACACAAAAAGGAACCAAAAACCCATAGTTTCTTCCTGGCACATTCATTTTAAGAATGTGTGTGAGTTTCTACCTAACTTTTGAGAGTAAATGTGGGTGTCTCTGCAAATTTGAGCACAGTTTGTGACATTACGAAGAGCACTTTTGAAGCTCTAGAAAAGACAGCGTGTCCTAACCTGAGCTCCCAAAGATAAGCAATTTATCTGTCCAGACTGAACATGTGGTACAATACAGCACAATAACATCCAATCATAGCATATTTCATTGTAATGTAGGAACTGATGGGCAAGGCAACTCGACAACTCACCAAAAAAAAAAGAATCAATTGACAAATACCACTGCTGATTAGGACAAAAACTCACATACATGGAAGAATGAGCTTTTCTCACTTCTTCCTTTCTTCTCTCTGCAATCAAACAATCAGAAGCATTCGTCTCCTCTGTTGTCAGAGGGCTGTTAGTAAGACACTCACTGGCTGATATTACCACCAGAAAGGCTTAAAGATCGATTCGACCAAATCCTCACTTAAGTGAGTTGCATCAAGATATCCACTCACATACATAATGTCATCAAAAAGCAGCACAGAGGCTATTTTTGCTCACAAATACAAACTCATTAAATCTCTAAAGCTGATTCCTACTTTATCAGATGAAGGTTGAGCTCCTACTAGAAAAACTGACCGGTGGACAAACTGAATACAGCCTGTGAGAATAAAATACAAATAAAAACCAATAATACAGTAAATGATGTCAATAGCTTCGTTTTAGTTGATTCATGAACCACATTATTTTGTGTAAACCTCCTGAATTTCAAATTCCCTACACTCAAAAAAAAAGATTTTTGAAAAAAGAAACAACACAATTCTTGAGTTTTTGGGGGGAGCAACTTAATTGTTTTATGTTCAATCCACTTAAATTTGTAAAAACTAATAAGTTAACTTAATTCCCTCGTGTTGTCCTAGCACAAAACGACCAGCATTTTCTACAGTGTATAACAAACTATTAAAGTTATACATAAGTTTTTGTTTATTTATTTATTTATTTATTTATTTATTTATTTATTTATTTATTTATTTATTTACTCATTTATTTATTTATTTATTTATTTGATCAATGTTCAAGTTATTTGTTTTATTTTACTATTTCTTTTTATTATTATTAGAATGGCATGGGAAAAACACTAGACAAAGGGTAAAAATAAAAAATTAATTAATTAATTAATCAAAGTGAACAAAACTGACATCTCCCTACTCATAAACTACACCCACTTAACAGAAGAATAACACCACAATACACAAAGACAATATTTGTATTCTTTTCCTTTGTAAAGAGGCTTAACAATGCTTAATGTACTGAAACAGTGACTTTGGAAGACCAAATTCTGCCGATGAGTTCATAATCTAAAAGCAAACACAATAAGCTTTTTACAATAAGCTTTTTACAATAAGCTTTTTTTTAATAGAAAAAAAAAAAGGCTCAATGTGACAGTGTTCTGGAAGACCCGATTTGTTTTGTTGATCTTATTTCTAATAAGTATTCTCTATGATCCAAAAAGAGCAAGTTTTTAAATTGATTAAGAAAGGTGGATGAGGATCATTCAATGTACCATTTCAGCAAATATACAAAAAAGTTATTGTAATTAAAACAGCATAGTTGCCAGTAAAACCAAAATCATATATTCAAATAAAAGCAGAAATATCAACATGCACCTTAAATGCAATGCAATGCAATAAATAATAATAATAACAACAACAACAACAATAATAATAATATTAATAATAATAATAATAATAATAATAATAATAATAATAAGTATTATTATTATTATTATTATTATTATTATTATTATTATTATTATTATTATTATTACGTAATCTATCTCTCTACAGTCAAAACCATTCATGAAATTCCTTGAAACCCTGCAGAAAATCTTCAAGACTTGGTTCAATAAACACAAAGGGGCCAGTCAATAAACTGATCATTTTTTAAGGAGCACAACAAATTGATCTGCCATCACATATGAACAAAATCAACGCACAAACAAATTAAACCAAAACCATTCACTTCCAAATGTGTGCTTGCTAGGAAAAAAGAGAAATAGACTAAACCACAAAACATTTTTTTTTCCAGTTTAGGATTGCTTGAAGTGAGTAATACATCAATCCAACTCACCTGCATGCTGGCTGGCATACCTATAGCGCTCTTTTGTGGTTGTGGCCATGAAAGCTGTACAGCTCATTATCGCCAACTAATGAACTGGCAGGGTTATGTCACAATTAAAAAGGTTTTTGCTATATGGATGGAGAGCTCTGCTAAAATTGTGTTTTTAGTACTGGCTTTAAAATAAGGCTTTTGAAACTGACTTAAAACGCTAATATATTACAGTACAAAATAAATGATTACATAAAAATATTTATATTTATTTAAATGTAATTATATTGTAAAGAAGAAGATAACAACAGAGAGGGATATTTAACAGTTACACTGCACGACTACACGTGTTGTTATCAAAAAACAAAAAAGCTTAAAATATAATAGAAATACAACCACTCAAAAACATAACCATTCATAAATATTCAGATATAATAATATATTATTATTATTATTATTATTATTATTAGTAGTAGTAGTAGTAGTAGTAGTAGTAGTAGTAGTAGTAGTATTAGTATTATGTAAACGTAAGCACACAATCATAAGACCACATGCTGTTTTCATATCATAAAAAGCTATTTAAAACAAACACACAGTATAATAAAGACAAACACCTGGACATGCATAAGCATCTTAAAATAATGAGATTCACATTGGTCAAAACATGAGTGATCAAAGACTGAATCAATCAACGCCTGCCTGTTTAGCAATATACACTGATCTTAGTATTTGGACCAAGGAGACCCAGAAATCCCAAAACTCATTCAGGATATGCTCTAGAGCTTCCATTACTGTAATATACATAAAACATGGATTGCCGTAAAAACTTGTCAATGGCAAGGAAGCACTGTCTTTTAATACATCGACACTTGACTACACACTTGATTGAAACTAAATCCAGTTCAATAAACAGAATAAAATCTAAACTTATGAGCTCTGCATGTTCATAAATCAACATAGTTGGTTATTAAACAAAGGACATCATAAGTAGCCTTAATCTTAAACCATCTTCTACAGCAAGAGATTTAAAAAAAACGGGGGAAAAAGAAAACAAAATTGGAGTAGCGACTACAGCACCTCACAATAATGCTGAGGCCAAGGCTATCCTAAGCATTTGGGAACAGCAGCCTTCTCTGTTTGACCTGCCTTCAGCGTATTTTGTTTGTTTCTGTTTGTTAGCACTGCACTGCCTCGGCAGGCAAAGGTTGAGACCGTGAGAGCTCACCAAGTCAGGGTCGTGAGGGAGACTGCGAGGGGGGGAAGGGAGCAAGGGGTGATCAACAGCGTTTCTTATCCACCTTTATTTTCTCGACAAAGCCACTCATCTTCCTGTCACTGCTAGAGAGGAGAAAGGGGGAGTATGCTGTTCTTTTTTTCTACTTCTTCCTGCCTTTGCTCTCTCTAACTCTGTGTCTCTTGCTCACATCCCCTATTTTAATAGAGAGAGCACACAATAATGCTCTTCTGTAGGAGGGAATTGGAAGACTTAGACAAGTGTAGGGGGAAAGAGAGACAGACGGAAAGGTTGAAAGAGATAGTGGGGCGTATGGAGAGTGGAAATGAGGCAACTGCTGGAAAGAAAGGAGGAATGTACGATGCAGATGATAACAAAAGAGGGAGGAGATGATGAGAGAGACAGAAAAAGATTGCTGGAGAGAACTGTGGGCTGTAGCTACAAGGGGCCATCGAGCAGATTCTATTTCGAGGCGCTGCTTAAGTTGAGGTCAGTGCTTTCACTGCCAGACCGGAATGGTAATTAGAATGCAGGCGGATCACAGGGGGAATGGAACCAAAGAGCATTCTAATTCATACTTGCACTGCCAACCTGACGCACACATGTAGCGGAGGAGGTTGTGAACCAATAAGAGTCAGAGTTGGGGCAAACACCTCCAATGGGGATCCACGTAAATGTGGTTTCCTCCAATAGGGGTAATGGGGAATGGCGTTATCCAATAAAGGCTTGCTTGTATGATCAAAGGAGTTTTGTGTGACATTAAAATCAAACGAGGAGGTGAGTATCAGCAGGGATTAAAAAAAGGTGGGATATGAAAGACTAGACAGATTAAAGACAAGAAATTATACTAAAATGTTGTTCACCCAAAAATAATAATAAAGCAAAATTCTCATCATGTAATTACCCTCAAGTTGTTCCAAATCTGTTATCATACTTCTTCTGAGCACAAAATGTGACCCCATTTATGTTGTTTATGTCTTATGTTGTACTTCTATATTTTTGGGAATAGCCAAAAATGCATTGTATGAGTCAAAATTATCTATTTTTATGTTATGCCAAAAATCATTAAAATATTAAATAAGGATCATCTTCCATAAAGACATTTCTTAATTTTTTTTATTAGTAATATGCATTGCTATAAATGAAATTTTGACTAATTTAAAGATGATTTTCTTGATATTTAGATTTAGTTTACCCTTCAGATTTTCAAATTGTTGTATTTCGGCTAAATATTGTCCTATCTTAACAATGCATAGACCATACATCAATGAAAAGCTTATTTATTTAGCTTGCAGATAATGTATAGATCTCAGTTTCCAAAAAAAAAGAAAGTTATAACTATAAATTACACCTATGACTGGTTTTGTAATCCAGTGTCAAGACATTTTAAAGAAAATTGGGAATTCAACAGTTGATGGTATAGGCATCAAGTTCCCTAGCTATTATCCTACTATGGAAGTCGATGGTTCTTTTTGAGGTGAATTATTCCTTTTGAATTGCGCATACTTTCAATAGAAACAGAGTAAAAATGAGACACTCTGCATGAGTGGAAGAGATGACAGTATGCTGTGGATGAATGACAGCTATAGCATTCCTGTGTCTCAAACAGAAGAGTATATATTAAAACCATGGGCTTGCTTCCCAGGGAAAAGAGCAACAGAAAAGTGTGCTGTGAATGCAATGTAAAAGCCCCAGGAAATGCATGGTAAAGATATTTTTCATTCTTTGTGAAGGCATTAAAAGAAGTTTGAAAGTGATATAATGTTAACAAACATCTTGACGCAAAGCACACTGCTGAGAGCTGCGTTTGGATGCAAATGTAACTATGCGTTGCTCGTGTTTTCATAACAAGACAAACACACAAAGAACAGCAGATAAGAAAGCATCTGATCATATCAATGTGAATATGTTTGCACCAGCTCTGCACATTCAGCACTCCATAGTCCTAAGATCTTTGCCAGTTGAAGCTATGATGTTTTGTATCCTGAAACAAACTTAATGTTTGCCTGACTTTGTTTGAAATTACATCACATAAGATTGCTCTTCTATGGTTGTTCAAAATATATATGCTAGAAAGCGGTGCAAGAGGCCAATACAAAAAAACACATTTTTGCACTGAGCAAAACAAGCAAGACATAGGTAACTGGCAATGTATCAGTATTTTATTTATTTATTTATTTATATATTTTTTATAGAAGTAGAACTTCTAAAACTTGAGCCATGAGGTTCCTTTTTGTTCTTCTAGTATTGCATTTCTTTTAAAATAAGGCAAAAGAAATGTACTTTTTAAACCAAAAAAAAAAATGTGTGAATGCTGCTCTGTGTATCAAGGTTTAAAACACTAAATATTATATATATATATATATATATATATATATATATATATATATATTTTTTTTTATAATATTTTTAGTTTAAAATTGTATATTAGGGCTGCACGGTGGCGCAGTGGGTAGCATGTTCGCCTCACAGCAAGAAGGTCACTGGTTCGAGCCTCGGCTGGGTCAGTTGGCATTTCTGTGTGGAGATTTGCAGATTCTGTGTTCTGTTTGCATGTTCTCCCCGTGTTTGCGTGGGTTTCCTCCAGGTGCTCCGGTTTCCCCCACAAGTATGCGGTATAGGTGAATTGGGTAAGCTAAATTGTCCGTAGTGTATGTGTGTGAATGAGTGTGCATGGATGTTTCCCAGTGATGGATTGCAGCTGGAAGGGCATCCGCTGCGTAAAACATATGCTGGATAAGTTGGCGGTTCATTCCGCTGTGGCGACTCCAGATTAATAAAGGGACTAAGCCGAAAAGAAAATGAATGAATGAATGAATGAATTTTATATTAGCATATATTGTCCTGTCTTTCTTATTGTTTATCATACTGTTTATTATTGTTGCCATCTTTGTGAAGCACTTTGGTCAACATTCATGTTGTTTTAAGGTGCTATATAAATAAAGTTGACCTTGAACTTTACCTAAAGCATCTTCTGTGTTTGTTATTAATGTATAATAGAAACTGTAATATTTTAAAAAACCCAGCAAGACTGGAATGATTTGGAGTCATGCAAAGTCTGTCTATACTGTCTACTTGATTATTAGTCTATTTCTGAACTATTATTAGATTGTCACTGACATTTCGGCCTGTATTAGTCAAGATGTCTATGCTTAGATGTATATTAGACATCTATTGAACACAAACTTGCTTGGTGGGACATCACATAAACAAAAGTGCTGTTGAACAGGGAAGAACAAACACATCGTTTGATATGAATTAACTGAGAATTTAAACATAATATTGTCTGTTTTTGCTCTATCAAAACAGCTTTTATTTTTAACAAAATGGTTAAATAAATAATTCAACGACTTAGTTCCTTTTTTATCATTAATGAATCTGTGTTTTTAAATGAGTCCGATGATTGAACAAGTTAATGTGTCAGGTATAAAGATCCCACCACCTGCTGGCATAGCAATGTAACCTGCAGAAGGAACCATCAAATAATAGTAATGAAGCTGAATAATGAACACTGAAGCTGATTTATTCTAAACGCACTGACAAACTTTTTGCATTGTAGCCTATTGTTTGTTTCTGGACCACTGCACATTTTCTTAATCACATAGAAACTGTCATTGTCAGTAGCTTACTATCAGCAGCAGCTATTTACCAATGTATCTAGGGATAAGACGACAGCTTTACTGTTTTATTCATGTTTTGTCACTTTGCTTTTACTACCAAAACTTAACACACACAGAATGACACTTTCCTCTGACTGCCAGATGGATGGAAAGGAATACCAAGAATGCAAACTGCTTGCTGAAGGAATGCAGTTTCTGTGGAGACAAGCGTCAGTGAGGTTTTATATGTATTATAGCATAATAGGTCAAATATTCAGCTTCAGTAGAATATCATAAGTTTCATAAGTTATTCATATATCTTTCATATCAATTGTGAAATGTAACAGAATCCAGAAAACAATACTCTAGACTAAAGATTATGAAATATTTTATGACAAAGAACTTAAAATATCATCCCTGCCTAAAATATAAATGCAGTATATATGTAATATTCATCATACTTCTTTACAGTGGGGATTAAAATTATAAAACAATGAACGATTTTCTGAATTTTGAAGTCACAGCTTAGTCCTGTTTTAAATGATCACACTTTAACAGGAGAAAATATATATTTTAAGCATATAAAATACATATATTCTGAACCACAGCATAAAAAAAACATTTAAATGAGATGTTTAAAAGAAAAAAAAAACACTAACAGCCATTTTCACTTACTTTGCAAGATTGTGAGCTGTTCTAAAGTGATGAAAACCCTCTGACAGTAGGTTAGCCAAACCAAAAGAAAAGTTGGTCATTACAAATCAGTAATTTTGTGAATTTTGTATCTTTACAGTGTCACTAACCAATACAAATCCCCCCAAAACACTGGTCGTCCATTAAAGAAAAATGCACAAGAGGACAGGATAATGCAGAGAATCTCAATGAGCAATCAGTTAGGCTGGGCATTCACATTTCCCTGCAACTTCAGCAAGGTATCAACGGGAAGATTGCATGTGATGTAAAGCCAAAGCTCACGATTTAAATGCACACATGATATGGTCTGATTGGTCAACAGCGTCTTGACTGCTCACAATATACATGTAAAATCAACATGTCACACCCTCTGCTTTTTTTATTTAATAATAGTTGGCAAACCAGTATATGGTGCATTTACACCACCTAATTGGAAGGAGTGTAAAGATATTGAAAAAAAACCTCTTCTTTAATATATCCTTTAATATTGCATTATCACACCCACATGAACACTTTGAGTATCTGTTTCTGTTTTCACACAGGTGCAGTGAGGCCACAAAAGAGTTCAACTCAATCGGTTCAAAGGTCTGATTCAACTGTGTGAATCCCTTAAATGGGGCCAACCTAAATTTCTGACATACCAGAAAATCATCTGATTATGCAATTGCAGATCATTGTAGAGGTTAATCGCCTCTCCATTCCCCATGTACACTGCACATAGATTACACAAAAAAATGACTGACAAAGCTGAAATTCTCCCCATTTCAAAGAATAGTTGCACGAATCAGAATTCGAATGAAAAAATCACTGCAGCTGAAACTGGTATTCAACTGAAATAAAAAAAAAAACGACCTCTGCTTGATTGACCCACCTCTCATTAGCAGAAAGAATCATATACTAAACTTTGCTGACGAGCATGTTGTGAGGACAGAGAACTGGTCCAAATTTCTAATTTGAAACCCTCAAACAGATCAACATTTCCAACACCAGCTTAATGAAAATTTACATCAAACAGATTTGAGCTTAAAAATGCCTTGATTTGAATGCCTCTGGAGATTCTTGTATTACCTCTATTTATGCTCTACAATATCACAGGGTCCTGAAAGGTCCGGAAGTTTTATTTTCTGATCGTTGACTTGAAAATTCAGCAGTGGTTGTTATTTGGTAAAACTTTGTTTCTGTTCTCAGGGGCCGCACATGTTGCTTTAAATAAAAGTGTCTACCAGACACCAGACCAATATTGTTTAATACAGTTTACATCTCTTGGTTTCCTTTGTGCTTTGTGTTAAAATTACTTTGAACCCTAAGAGACAAAGTCACGATGACACATTTGCCTACGTTATGACTAACATCAATCATACGGTTCTCTTTAATAAACTCTATGTGCATTCACCCAGGCGCCACTCGTGTCCAGGTCCTGACAGATCATCAAGCGTTCATGACGGTCTTGAACCTACTTGAACTGTAGAAAGAAATGGGAATAGGACAGAACAAGAGCTAGAAAGAAGAGCAAATTGCTGTGCTGAATTGCCTACCAGTATATCAAAGCAGCACTCGAATGACTCATACAATCTGACCCTGAAACGGACTGCTCAGTAGCTGCAGAAAATTTCCAAACGGTCAAGGTGTTAAATGATGAGTGGCTGGTTGGCTTTACGCAAGGCAGTTCCGCCACATCTGGGACTCTGTGAAGCTCCACTGGGCCTTAGTCCAGATCTCACAATCAACATGACCCTGATCCAATGGGTCTGAATGCTGTCCTCCCAGAGGAAGCCTTTTCTCAGATGGCTCCCAATGCCAGTCTCCTGCACTCACACACACATATACACCTAGCTCAACACTCATGCCCGCCACTCTTCAGAGACACCAGATGTCTATGGTCAGGGATGACGTGATGGTGTGTGTGGGGGGAGTGAATTCATTTTCCCTTGAGGAAAGACTACTGAGGTGTAGTCTCTTTTTCACCTGTTCCATAGTGCGAGGTGACTGTGGGAATCATAACACCACAGATTCAGGTTGTTGGTTTTTCTGTTTGTTTGTTTTATTTTTTTATAAGCACAGTATGCATGACTGGATAATAAGCTGATTTTCATAATAGTTCTGCTGTAAAATCTTATGAGCTGTATAAAAACCCACGACACCCACATACTGAGCAAATAATCCATTTTTAAATATGCCAAACTATTTTCATGGGTATCTCTGTGCACTGTTTGGAAATGTTTAATTGTGCAGAGCAGTCAAAGTGATTTGGGGTGAAGTTATTGCAATGCATTTCAGTATAGCCTTCTCAGAGAATGACACACACACATTAGAACAGCTATCTTTATGGGGACTTCCCATATCTCCCTACCCCTAAACCCAACCCTCACAGGAAATAACTACATTTTCAAAATTCTTAATTCTGTGTGATCTATGAGCCTTCTTTCTTCAAAGGGAGCAAAAAAATGTCCACACAAGGCCAAAATTTACA
Organism: Danio jaintianensis; assembly: GCA_903798115.1. Lineage (NCBI taxonomy): Eukaryota > Metazoa > Chordata > Actinopteri > Cypriniformes > Danionidae > Danio > Danio jaintianensis. The sequence continues at coordinate 8,552,255 of CAIGQV010019068.1, read as the reverse complement.
GGTATTGCTATACTTGTTGGCATATTTGGTCCCCACAATGTAAGTAGTACAAGATATGCAAATAACTAACTAACTAAATAAATAAATAAATAAATGGAAGAAAGAAATCACTGAGGCTACCATAAAAAGCACCACATGTGTTGTATATATTTTAATGCTTTGAGTTTTTCTCTTTTCTCATGTCTTGTACTGTAGATTCCATAGGCAGTTCATTACAGCAAGGTTTTAAAAGAGCAAATGATTCTAGAAAAAAAGATACATTATGAAATGTTTAAGCAAACTTTATTATTCTCTATTAATTTAATGATGCAAATATATGGAAGAAAAACAGGTTTAAATCAGTGTTTTCTTTTAAAAACAGTAACTAAATTACAGTCCACAAAAGCTTTAATCCAGTTTCACAGTTTCACAGATAAAACTTTAAAGATTAATAATATAACTTCTGTAAACCCAAACTGAATTGTTTCACTAGTAGGTTCTGACAAGGGTCTGCATTATAAGGGAATCGTTGACACAAGATTGACTTTTCATTAACCCAATGAGTCTGTTCAAACACACCAATTCATTTTAACATCGGATCATTTTACTGACATTCTCATTTGGTATCACATTCATCAAAATGACCTAATCTTAGTTAAGTAATGGATAAATAAACTGTGAATTACTTCCCAAGACATCACACACATGCAAATTAATTTTTATGCATTATAATTAGGATAGAAATTCAAACAAACCACAATTCTGATGGGTGATGATAATCATGCATCGTTTCAGAATTATTTTTATTGTCATTATTCGCTTAAACTAATGAACTATTGTTATTGTTTTTCTTTTTTTTTTCTTTTTTTTTTCTTTGCTCAGACTGACAGCTCTTGCATTTACCATTCACCACAGAATAGAAGTGTACAACTCGAAGATCAGCACTCATCCACCAGGATCTTTTTATATCCTTCTTTCATGTATTGAGTGAAAACTGTCACGTACGCAGGATTTTTGGTGGACCGGCTGTCGATCTAATAGGCCTAATGCCCCGCTGGCCCTTATGTAGCCTCACCACTAGACCTTTAGTAAGGAATAATACAGAAAAGCCACTTTGTAGGCTAGTTGTTTCGAAGCAAGCAGGCTTTTTCTGTATCTCAGTATTATCCACTATTCTTTAATACATGAGTAAACAAACTGTATACAGACCAGAGATCTGTTGACAATCTGTTGCTCTGCCTACGGAAGCACAAATGTTCAGTCCAACATCGAGACATAGCGGATTAGATGCACCTCATTTACAGTCAAAGGATATTAAACTGCAGATGTCAAACTTTAGAAGATGCTGTCAGTATATGCATTTGCATTGTCAATAATACACACTGAGCTTTCTTTTGAGCGAACACAATCACGATAATAACATATTCAAGACATTGGAGTCTAATTGATGTTATTGATTTATGGAATAACACAAACACCATAAAATATGCTGCAAAATTACCTAATAATTTACTATGAAGGTTATTGATTATGCTGTTACCAAGTGAACCGACCCATGACTTGTATCTATAAACATCCCTGCAAACGCAAAATGACTCCTACATACAGTATATGCTGACTCCTGTGCAGTTTCTTTGTACATCTAAATCCAGCGATTAGCTCAGTATTTCTGTCTCCACTGAAAAGCGGATTAGAGCACAGAGCAAATGGCTTTGACTTACATCTTTGATTCTGACCCAAATAAAAGTGAACAAAATTTGCGATTCATGATTTCTGGCGAGCTACTTAAAAAATGAGTGCGGTGGAATTCTTGCAGGCTGAATCAGTGTTTCGTGTTGTGTTGGGTTCCATTGTTTTATGCTCCTTGACGTTATCTCAACCGCTCTGCTCTGCCCGGACTTCATGACAAAAGCATCAAGCACCGGGGCTTTGTTAGAGGAACCTTTCATGTACAAGCAAAAATCAATGCTAAGGCAGATGAAGAAAAAAAAAACGGTATTATTTGGAAGGCCAATCTGAGAACCTGTCGAAAATCTATTACACATCAAAGAACATGACTTAGAATGGCATCTTTGTCTGATTTCAAAAGACAACGATTTTCTATATTTCAAATTCAAGCCTCAATGAATAGAGAAGATGTCCCACTAGCACCCGCTTCAATTAATTACACAGGGCGACGCTTCAGGCTAAACTTTGAAATTTTGCTAAAATTGACCTCACTTGTGACTGACTGTTCTATAAAGCAGGCTGTATTTGTCATTAAGGTAATTTACACAGTATTTGATTTTGTTATAGACTCAGTCCTAAAGAGTGTGATATTCATGAATAACTTTTTGACTTTATTTAAACACCTTTACGTGCCACACAGATTGGGAAATGGACATAAAAACAATTAACTTTAAATAAAAGAATCAAGATAAAATTTAAGTATGGGTCAAAGGCGAGGCATCCCATTTTGGTGCCTGCATCAAATGAAATTTACAAACCTAATTTGATAAATAGAAAATTAAAGTAAAGTTTCTACTTCAATGTTTCAAGTAACTTTTAAAGGGGACCAATTCTTCCCCATTTTACAAGATGTAAAATAAGTCTGTGTGAGTGTGTGTGTGTGTGTGTGTGTGTGTGTGTGTGTGTGTGTGTGTGTGAAGTTTCAGCTTAAAATACCACACAAATAATGTTTTATAACTCTTTGAAAGTGCCCCTTTCAGGCTTTGATCATAATTGTGCCATTTTGGTGACTGTCACTTTAAATTCAATTGAGATTATGCTCCCAGCCCTGTTTTCAAAAGAGGGCGAAGCTACAAATGCTTATGTGCCAGCTCAAAAAATGACGTTTGCTGTTTGTTCAAACTACTTATTTAAAATGAACTGAAACAACACACTTTTGGATGATTTATTTTGGACAACTTAATTGTTTTACATTCAATTCGCTTAAATTTGTAACAACTAAAAAGTTAACTTAATTCCTTCATGTTGTCCCAACACAAATTGATTGTGTGGAACCCAGCATTTTTTTACAGTGTATAGTAATGAGGGAGAGATCGTCACTAATGGGCGGGGCTTTCCCCCTCTATTGACACGTACAAAGGGAGAATGTCAATTTAAGTGTTTCTGCAGAGTGTGTTTATGAAATGTGATAAAAAAAAAATATATATATATATATATATATATAAATTTATACCATTAGAAGCTGGTTATATTCACAGACTGTTGCCACACAACTGTGTTTAAACCCCTTATAAAAGCTATTTTTGCATAATAGGTCCCCTTTAAATAACTTTTAAAAATAAAATGCTAAAATATGAGTAAAAAAAAAATATTCAGACTTATATACATGTCACAAGGGGGGCATGGCCGAGAGCCACAGGAACAGGTTGTTGCTCGATCAGATATGGCTGCGACCGGAAGTTCATTCATTCATTCATTTTCTTTTCGGCTTAGTCCCTTTATTAATCTGGGGTCGCCACAGCGGGATGAACCGCCAACTTATCCAGCATATGTTTTACGCAGCGGATGCCCTTCCAGCTGCAACCCATCACTGGGAAACGACCGGAAGTTAATGAGAATTATTTATATAATTTATAAAATTTCCCATTAAATGTATTTTATTAACGTCTACCCCCACCCCAACCCTAAACCCAACCATCACAGTACTGTAAAAATATTAATTATTGTTATACAGTGTCACAAAAATTATGCTATATTGACGTGCCTATCCGCAGCTGAATCCTATCTAGACTTTACCATGGGAATGGAACCAGGCCGGTGACGCAAGTGCTGATTAGTGTCACCTGTGCACCACCTGTCTTAAGTCCCACGGGAGGAGAAGAAATATAAAAGGAGGAGTTTATTTGTTTTGTGTTTATTTATTTCTTCAAATTATTGAATGTTTGTTGGTTCTCCCCTTTATGTGAAAATACAACAGCACACTTATTCTGTTCCATGCTTATTAAAATCTTTAAAATAATAAGTTTTTCTAAATTTTATATTAAAATATGTATTTCTGATAAATTGGTAAAACCTATTGGTTTGATGCGTAGTCTTAAAGTATGTACTTTACAATTATTATTATTGTTGTAGACTATCGCCTCACAGCAAGAAGGTCACTGGTTCAAGTCCCGGCTGGGTCAGTTGACATTTCTGTGTGGAGTTTGCATGTTGCTCCGGTGCTCCGGTTTCTTCCACATTCCAAAGACATGCGGTATAGGTGAATTGGGTAAACTAAATTGGCCGTAGTGTATGAGTGTATGGGTGTTTCCTAGTACTAGGTTGCGGTTGGAAGGGCATCCGCTGCGTAAAACATATGCCGGAATAGTTAGCGGTTCATTCCGCTGTAGCGACCCCAGATAAATAAGGAACTAAGTCGAAGGAAAATGAAGGAATTAATGAGAAATGTGGAGTAATTTAGCGAGTGTCTTCTGTATATCATCATAAAAATATATGCCTTTTTTTTTTTTTTTACTTTTCGTCTTTGACCCATATATAAAAGTCATATGGAAAGCTTCCCTACTTTATAGAGAAATACAAATGAAAGTTTTTTTTTCCCTAGAAAAGATAGACTGTTACCTCATCAAAAACGATTTCCAACAGATTTCAGCACCAGACACATTTTTAATGTCAACCAGAACAAAAAAAGTAGCAGTGAAGCCTGCTAAGTAAAAGGGGACATTTCAAACAGCAATAAAACACTTCTTAACAAGTGAACTGTCAGAAGTAGTTTCTGTTTTTGCCCTTGATTTGTCTTACAGAAATGCCTACAGAAGATTCCCTGTCAGAAAAGCAATCCGATCTGAATGTCTGTTTTATTTAGCTGTTTTGTTTAGAAAATGGCGTTTTCTTTGTGCCAGGTGTCTCCGCTCGGCAGGAGAGAAGCGCTGGATCTCTTTGTTGTTGTCATTGTTGCTTGGCTGATTTTGCTTGCTTGTTTGTCTTTTGTTTTTATATTTTGATTTCTCAAAAACATAATAGAATTGTGAACATCAAATGGAGGCTTTTCAAGTCGAGTAAAATAATCTTAAGCCGGACATTAGTCGTGGAAGAGAAGCCGAGGCGGACCGCCGTACCGCAGAGATCAAAACAGATACATCAAAGGGCCCAAGAAAAACACATCCAAAAAACAGAACATCTGAAGCCCCCAAATCAGATACCACCGCAACTAATGCAACACAAAACAACCCCGCATGCTAGCAGTACCTGGGACGAGAAGGTGGCTCGTAACAACAAAGTTTCTTTTGATAAACACCAAAGGACCGCAGATCTTTTGACAGCCTATTCGAGCCATAACAAAATTCGACCAAAAAGAAATAAAGGTACATCTCAAATACAGTGGTTAATTACCTTTTTCCTCCAGATACTTGAGTGCAATCATGTCTTGCTCTCTTTGCTATCGCCATGGTTACTGTCAGCTAAAACTAGAATGTGAGAGAACCAAACTCCAGCAACATTACAGTGGATTTACAGTACATTTGCTGGGTTGGTAACAAGTGCACTTGGGAGACTCTGAATAATGCAATATTTGGCTCGCAGGTGCTATGATTATTACTAACTCTTCTGTAAATTCATCAAATGACTGACTGTTCTGTAAATTCTGCACTGTTAAATTCATCAAGGCTAATGACTAATAAATGTAGTACTTAAGTAAAATAATGCAGAATCCTATGAAGTTTTTGTTATTAGTACGGAATGTACAGTAGTGGCCAAAAAGTGCTATCCAGCTTAGGAAAATTATATCCTCACCCTGAATTCAAAAGTGTTGACGCCACCAACCTGATTTCACCAAGTAGGACATGTTCCTGGATTAACATCTATGTTGATCCTGGAACAACATTCCAATCAGCCAATCAGAATTAAGGGATACGTTTACAGTTTGTGTTAAGTTTAGGCTTACGGTTAGGTTTATGCACTTCTACATGATTGTTATCCATCTATTATTCCTCTCTGATTTTGGTAATAATTTACAGTTATGGTTGGGTTTAGGGGTAGAGAATAAATGTGGATTACATTTTCAAACAAAAATGATGTTCCAGGATCAGCATAGATGTTAATCCAGAATCGCATTGTACTTGGCAAAATCATGACGTGCGTGTTGACGCTATGATGATGATTTGTATAAGCATATATAAGTGTGAAAGTGCTCGGAGAGTGTAAAATATTTCAATATCTCACAATATTTTGCGACAATATAAGGAAATGGCTGCTTATCAAATACAATAGTGAACATAAGAATATAATGACTTACACTGTAGGCAATTAATTATTTCAATGAGTTTTATTTGTGTATGCTTTTCTGCAAAGTAAAATAAAATCCATATTCTCTGAAAACTGTAGTTTGCCTCTTTCCCAAAATAATTTTGTCAACTACACCTTAATGTTTAGGGCTTTGTTCTTCTCAGGAGAACATATGCCCGATGGTTTTATCAAACTTGTGGTGTACTATGCAAATATGATGGAATTTTCACATTGAGACATCTGTTTGGCCATCATATCAAACTCCAACTGTGAAACTGTAGATAAATAAACAGCTTGTTATATTATAACATTTAGACATTCTGTGGACTATCAGGCAGTAGCGGCGCAAGGTTAACTGGAGCTCTAGGCAAACGATGGTCGTGTTGTGTCTCCATGCCGCCCCTAGCAAGATGCCGCCTCCGGGCGATCGCCGACATTGCCAATGCCTAAATCCGCCACTGCTATCAGGCCGGACATCACCTATAGAATTTTTAGGAAGCTGAAAACTGGTCTATTCAAAATTCCTAGTTCTGACTGATCACAAGTAATTTTGTGACACTTTTTTTCACTTGACTTGTTTAGTAATAATGAATTTGAATTTAGAATTTTCACTGTAATATTACTAGCAACTGATTTAGCAGACACTTTGTTTGATTACAAATGCTGACACACAATGTGAAGCTATTCTCTTTTCTCTGTTTTTTTGTTGTTGCTTGTATGCTTGTTTATGGCATTGTACAACTTGGGATGTTGATTGCTTGATGTGGTACTTGACTGTGATTGGACAGCTGACAAAAACATAATAGTAATATATATATAATTTTTTTTCATGGATTGAAGCAAACTTTTTTTTCTTACTCACTTTGCTTTGACTTTTTCCTTTTTCCTTTTCTTTAGCAGGGGATACCACAGTGGAATGAACCACCAGAACAGAACATCTAGTAAACATTTTTTTCTTTAGTTGTCTATTAATAATTATGGAGGAATTGTGATCTCTATTGGAAAAATATCCTCAGTTTATCCAGAATCATGTAGCTCTACAACAAAACATAACAATGCTATGTTTTCCCCTGGTTTAAGATTAGCACAATAGCTAACATGTTACAAAGTTACTTAGAGTCAGCTGAAATAAAGTATTAGCTGATATCAAGTAGAGGATATACAAAAATTCTGAAGGGCCATTCAGAAAGTATGTGCTTTTTCTTAACTTTAACTTTTTAAGTGCAGTGTAGAACCATTTTGGCGTCAAATAAAACGTAACACTAACTTGCTACTATAAACAGAAGCTCGCATCTCTTGCTCCGCCTCTGAGTACTTCTGATTACCAGCACTGCTAGTAAAAGTTGAAATTCTTTTAGCTCTTTGTTCTGTGTTATTTTAACCCAGCATTAAAAAAAAAGTGACCCTCATGTGCTGCAAAAATCCCGAAACGTGTGCTTAGAGATCATATACATCCATCAAGTGCATTTATATAGAAAAATGATGGAAAAGGAGGAATGCATTGGAATGTAAAAACGTGTTTTGTGTGACTGGCTCCAAATGCTTGCAGTTGATATGTGGCATTGCATCATCACTTACAGTCAACAGAACCTTACAGTCAACAGAACGTCTATAGGGGACCATCAAAGTAAAGTGTTCCAATTTTTCATATAAACAAGCTTGTAATGAGGTCGAGACTGGAGTCACGACTGATAATTCCACACGTAGAGTATTCCCCAAATTTGATTGTCATCCCACAGCCATTTGCACTGTCATCATGGCAGCGCACAGTAACATTGAAATGTTGAGTTGAGAGTTATGGTAATGAAGAGTCATGGCAGAGTTGCAGAAATGTAAACACCTCACAGCTCTCTGAGGAACCATGTGTGAATTTACAGCAGACGAATACAGCAACAGTCCGTGTGTAATGACTATGTGTAATAGTGAGTGAATTTGGCACGCTCAGCATGCTAGTGGCCTCGATGAGATAATTGCATCGGCGCATTAACTCCTCTTGTATGATTGTAGGGCTAAATCTCAGACTTTCATTTGCATTTTGAATATAAATGTCTACAAGATATGCTTGGTAATACCAGTAGAGGAAGAATTCATTTATTTTTGCAGATGTGCTGACAGTCTTGTGTTTATATTTACAGTGACAACTAATCAGGTACCGAATGAGCCATGAAGTTTCTTCAGTTTTGTATCGATTGGTCTTAAAGTATGATGTCTTTTTCAGTAATTATCATCAAATCTGTACCAAGAATATCAGTTGTCTTATAAAATATATATATGAAAGTGCACTTGTATAAAGCTTGTATAAACTCAGAGTCGTTAAAATGATTTGCATTATTTCGAAATCTTTAGTCGTGATTTCTGAAAGAAATATTCGTTCATTCATTCTTTTTCTTTTCGGCTTAGTCCCTTTATTAATCAGGGGTCGCCACAGCGGAATGAACCACCAACTTATCCAGCATATGTTTTACGCAGCGGATGCCCTTCCAGCTGCAACCCATCACTGGGAAACATCCATACACACTCATTCACACCCATACACTAAGGACAATTTAGCTTACCCAATTCACCTATAGCACATCTTTGGACTTGTGGGGGAAACTGGAGCACCTGGAGGAAACCCACGCGAACACGGGGAAGAACATGCAAACTCCACACAGAAATGCCAACTGACCCAGCCAAGGCTCGAACCAGCAACCTTCTTGCTGTGAGGCGATTGTGCTACCCACTATATATATATATATATATATTTTTTTTTTTTTTAAATGGGCATGTTACATTTTATTATGCTTGAATAAAAAAAGTTATGTGAATTATAGACTTTGAAGTTAAAGCAATAGCTTTTAAAGACATATTTGTGCACAATACTCAAGTATTTATTTATTTATTTGTTATCAAAATTAAATGTGCATTGCAGAATTTGAAGGTCATGAAATTAATTCATGAAAGGTCATGAAAATAATTGTACAGAATCATCGAATAAAACACAGATTCTAAATGTTTATAAAATACCTTAATTATAAAATACGGCAATTTAATTTATTAGGGGAAAATGTGTATATACAAAAATTGTGTAGGTTATACATTTTTCTTTTATTTTGCATTTACACAATTTTGCATTTTATTGTATCAATTTAAAATATGGTTGGTAGAAATTTGAATAGATATGCTTTATTAGATATTAACAATAAAATAGTAGAAATCCGATCATTTACAGTTTAGGTCAAATTAAACATCGCTTTGAATGACTATTTATTAAATAGTGTTAAATGGCTTTTTTCTCTCCTTTTATAAAATAAAAAAAAGATATATTATAAACATATTGACAAAAGCTCTGTGACTTGACTGACAGATCCATTGACAGGAGGTTAAAAAGATGAATGTGAATCATTTAAAAAGTGCTATGTATGCATGGTCTATGAAGCTCAGAAGCAACCTAGAAAAAAGAGCGGAGTGAATTTGCTGTCTGAATGTGCAGGTTAATTGCATTGGCACCCTGCATTTTGATATGTATCTTTGTCAATCCCTTAGTTAATTATTTGAAATGGAAATGACCGAAGACCAGTGCTAATAGTGTATGCTCTCCAGAGGGGTCAAGGCAGATGTAGAGTCGAAAAAGCAGAGCGAAAGAGACGAGGAAGGGTCACCGGGTATTCAAGCCGAGAAGCGAAAGGTGGAGAGAGAGCCAGTTACTGAGAGTTTGAGGGAAGAGAATGAGAGATATAATTGAATTGAAGTTTCAAATGAAGAGCAGAAACTGAAGGATGGAAAGAAACGCTTGGCCTAAAGTATCTTCTGTCGTTTTGCAATGCCGCTGGTTTTTAAAAGCGGGTGTTTGGCCCATCTCACCATGCCACTCGCTTCATTTGGCTCATGATGTGGCCCATCAGCCTTGAACTTCAAGTGGGCATTTCTCTCTCTTTCTTTGCCCTCTCGCTTCCCAGCACTTTTTCAGGACCATTCAAAGCTGCTATTATCTTGTCACTGTCCAGCTGTAGCTTCACAGTTGGAGATCACTGCAAAATAACTCCCCTTTCGCTCTTCTTTAAAGGAGAAAACACAAAGTATCATTGGCAACGTGATTCATGAGATGTGTGACTTTTCTCATGTTCAATTATAATAATGTTTAGCTGTGCACTAAAACCATGAAGGAAGCTTTTTGGGTTTCTCAAAAAGTGTACATCGATGTCTCTTCCTCAAAATAAACTCAATAAAGTCACATTAACTACACTGAAAGGTGGTACTGGTGGTACTCCAGGAACGTGGTTGAGAAACACTGCATAAGACTGCTTTTGTAGGGCTAGGAATCATCTACAGATCATTTATCAATAAAAGGGTCTTTGTTTACACCATAACTGTTTTGAAATATTTTTTTAAAATTAATGCTTCACCATTAGGCAGCGATTTCTGTAAAGTCATGCGTATATATGAACTTTCAAAGATTTTATTTGATTTTATATTATTATCTGATCTACAGCAGGTTCGTTTTATTTTTCATTGGTAGACATTTTAGTTACTCATTTACATAATGAAAAGTATTTTAAATCCTCTTATACTCTACTGTGGGCCTGATGAAAGCTTCATTCTGATTGGTTTATGAACATCCTGGGGTGGCATTTATTTTTTGACTACATTCATTCATTCATTCATTCATTCATTCATTCATTCATTCATTTTCTTTCGGCTTAGTCCCTTTATTCATCAGGGGTCGCCACGGTGGAATGAACCACCAACTTATCCAGCATACTGTATGTTTACACAGCAGATGCCCTTCCAGTCGCAACCCAGTACTGGAAAACACCCATACACTCTCATATTCACACACATACACTACGGCCAATTTAGTTTATTCAATTCACCTAGACTGCATTTCTTTGGACTGTGGGGGAAACCGAAGCACCCGGAGGAAACCCATGCGAACACGGAGAGAACATGCAAACTCCACACAGAAATGCCAACTGACCCAGCCGGGACTCGAACCAGCGACCTTCTTGCTGTGACCTTCTTGCTAACCACTGAGCCACCATTTTTGACCACATTCACATCACTAAATGATTTCAGTTTCCGACCGTCCAGTAAAAAAAGAAACAGGACTAACTTTAGTTTTTACAGAAAAAGAACTAAAACTATATATTAAAATACACATACTCAAACAATAGGATAAAAATACAAATATTGTAGTATTTATTTGAAAGTAAAAAAGTAGAAGAGATTGTACTTTTTCTGTAGCAGGCCAAAGACTATTTTATATTATACAACTGTATATTAGCACTTGCCTGTTTTAAAACATACTTATTTTCCATGGCATTTACAATTCCTTGACCTATTGTTTTATGCTTATACTTTTTGATAGTTTTATGATATCCATGTTTACAGCTTGAGTTTTATTGTTTTGTTGTTTATGTGTCATTTGTTTAACTAACTAAAACATTGTTAATGTTCTCACAGTCATTGTGTAATTGGAGAGTATTGTTGTGAGGGCCCAGTCTGTCCACAAAAAACTTAATTTTGCACAGTTTTAAAATCACATGCTTTAATCTATGCAAAGATACTTTCTCAAGCATGAAGTCCAATGTGCCAATCATGAGAGCTTCAGTTACCATGGCCACCTATAGATAAAACAATGCTTGCAATTAGTCGAGCCTTTTTGATATTGCAATTGGAATTATAATGTGTGCAGTAATAAATTAAGGTCAGTGATTTATGGTGTAAATTAAACCGCAATTAAAGCCGGTTACATTTTCTTCTTTGTAATACAAGAGGAAGCATGCTAAATCGAAAAGACATCAAAACAATACATTTGAATGTCCGAACACTGTCTGGCAAAAAATGAACCAGCCAACCAGTTAATCGCCAACACCATCCTTGGCGATGTTAACCTTTTCTTAGCATCACCTATTCAGAAGATACACTGAAGTGCCTTCTTTCTCTCCTGCTACACACTCAAGGCTATCTGGGGGAAATGTTCAACACAACTCTTTTATTCCTCCCGTCCTTCAGCCATAATATATATTAATCATTTGATACTGCTGTTACTGAGAGTTGCGTTGTAATCGGACTGCCCTTTCCCACTGGCAGAGTTAATTAAGTGTAAAATGGACAGGGGTGGGAGGGTGTGTGGGGGCGATGGGAACGAATGCTTGGCAAGGACCCCGATACTCGAAGCGTAAGCAGAGTCTACTGAGGGGATCAGGACACCGATGGGGCCTTCATCTGCCACTCAAACTTGGACCAGCACAGCAAACCTAAGAGAAGATGGATTACCGCCATTTGTGATGCTATTAGTGCTATTGAGTGGGTCTGTTGCTCACCGCAGCTTTTACTGGCCAGTCCAGGATCAGCGGGAGTGCTGACATTGAACACCAACAGCAAACTGTCCTTTTTCTCGGTTGCCAAATAAGAAGGATTCGGCCTGCATGGTTGAGTGTTTTTAATGGAAAAATTGTGTATGTTCACTGGGAGATAAAATGATTTGAACTAAAGATTATTAGAATGTAAATCTAAAATGTAAAGCATGTTCTACCCTCAACCCCCCCCCCCCCCCCCCCCCCCCACCAACCTCCCAAAATACATCAAAAGTTTTGCTTTCTACACAAATATGTTTAATTTGCTGTTACTTGCTATTTCTTTGTGGTCAATTTTTCACACAAATCGTTTACCTTGACTAAAAAGACACAAAAAAGTTCATGAAATCATGAATCCATGAATTTTATATTAACAATTTCTCTCTATTTTATGGAGTAGAGCTATATTTATTAGGAATTATTTGTCTATGCACATCTTTTTTTTTGTATATACAGTAGTCAACATTTGAAGTGAACTTTTATAACTTTTATAACCTTTTATAAAAGTTGTCCTAACTATTGATCAACGCCCATTCTTGTCTTTTTTGATCCACTTTAATTGTTAACTACGATATACAGTATACAGAAATAATTACTTTATTTGTCATACAGCCTGAAATTAAATCACATTCCAAATAACTTTGAAATGAGCTTTTGAAATGATTTTGTAGCCTTCTTCTAACCTGTGCCTTTCTTTATCCTGACTTTAAAAATCACAGAGTAATGTGAATAAATGTATTGATTTTTCACAGGGTATGACAATTTTCTATAGGCTGTATATATTTTATTATTATTTTATTTTATCAAAATAACTTCTCCTTCTGTTCTCTTCCCTGATAATGTGTTTTCTTGCATGTGGGTTGGATAACATGTCAACCACATGAAATCAACCAACAGCAAACAACAATGATCCAGTCAATTCCCAACAGTCAAAGTGCTGTCTTTTTTTCCTCATTTGAGAAGCAGCTACACTCCATCACGATAGGGAAGGAAATAGGATCAAGTGAAAGTCTGCACACTTATTAATCTATTTCTTGCTTGTGTTTTAAATCTGTCATCAAAGTTTGCAGTCTAAACCAAAACATTTTTTTTTCTGGTCCCTCTGAAGGAACTTTCACAGAGGTGGTAAAGGATTGGCAGTAAATTGAAATGACACTCCAAGAGATTAAGAAAGGCATTTCATCAGCGTTTGAATTCATAGGACACATACGCCTCCAGATAAGAGGCAAACCAGAGATGCCAGTTTAATTAAAACTATCACCGAACAACCCTGTTAAGGACAGAGAACTGTGTTGCCTCATCACCACTGTTTTTAATGACTGCTCTATCTTCAAATCGACTCGTGTCCTGTTGTCTGATAAAAAGGGGCTACGGATGATACTTCACACAGTTCATGGAACATGTTAACAACATGTTATCGTCAGTCATTAGAAAAGCAATAACAAGAAGAATGTGCAATTACAAACAGCCCATAAAGCAATTATATAGAAAGTGCATGTTGTCCATTATGAGCACCCCACTTAATTAATTAGAGAGAATTACATGAGCACTAATGCAAGTGTGACAGTCTCACTCTACAGAAGAAACAGTGTCATAAACGCTCTGTGTGTTAAATTTGAATATGCTGATTCAATCAATGCAGTTTTCTAACTTATCGTCAATGCTGCCCCAAAATCATATCCATATATATTTTTAAAGAAACAACTTCAATCAATCAATCAATCAATCAATCAATCAATCAATCAATCAATCAATCAATCAATCA
>CAIGQV010019068.1:8505785-8533802 GCA_903798115.1 Danio jaintianensis | reverse complement strand
TGTGTGTGTGTGTGTGTGTGTGTGTGTGTGTGTGTGTGTGTGTTTCTTAGGCGTTCTCGACTGTATGTGAATATCTCTCTCACACAGATACGCACGGATGCTCAAACACACACGCACACACACACACACACACACACACACACACACACACACACACACACACACACACACACACACAGAATATGTAGGTTTAAATATTGTGTCCTAGATAAATGGAAATCATACATCATCTTCTGTCTTGTAAATTTTGGCCTATTATTCCTGGATGGGGTTCAGCTAAATGTGTCACTTTCACTCTCACTTGTCTCACTACCTGTATATGTGTGTGAGAAAAGGCAATACATAATAATAATAATAATAATAATAATAATAATAATAATAATAAATAAACAAACAAACAAACAAACAAACTAACTAACTAACTAACTAACAAACTAACATTTTTAATTCAAGGTTACAGAATATAAATCCTAAACTTTGATGTTGTATTTACAATGTTTTATCATTACTTTTGTTACTAGGCATAGTAATTTTGTTTTTATGACAGCCGGAGTTCATTTTATATTAAATGAATTGAATAAATAAATAAATAAATGAAATCATTTTCCTTCCTGGTTTATCAGGAATCCCCATTCATTCATTCATTTTCTTTTCGGCTTAGTCCCTTTCAGGAATCCCCAAATAAACAAATAATTGACTAATGATGTATTGTGTATTGAATAGCTACAAAGCATTAGTGTTTATGTGTTTGGTTACCTCATTTTTCTCTGTTGGGTATGTTCTCAAATAAATTGTAATAAAAAAATTCATGTTAACGTGTTTTAAGCAAGCAAGTAAAGCAAACAAGTATGATTTATTTCTAAATAATTAATTCAGTGCTATGCTGTTCGATGTAAGACTACAAAATGTCTAAGAAACAATTGCTTAATGTTACTTTTACACAACTTAAGCAAATTTGACTTGATTCCAAACATGAAATGTACTTAAAGTAAAACTGTACAAAAACAATTGCTAAAGAAAAATTAAGCAAATGTTATCTTTTTTTCACCTGGAAAACATTTCCATGAGCTCCTATCAGACAGCATTTTAAATTCAGATGAGTCAGATGGCATCTTCCTCAAAGCAAGGCGTCTTACAAAGAATTTCAACCATTTGATTCCAAAATAAAATGAGCGAAAGCATTGGAGTGACTTATAGTTTGACATTTGCCATGCGTCTGTGCGCTGAATGACATCTTTGTTTACCCTGTCTGACCTTATATTCAATTCTGCATAGAGGTGCATGCTGGCCAAATCAAAGACATCATTTTCTACAGAGGTATAAGCGAGTCTGGTCCATTGGAAGAAATTTAACAGACCAACCATGTGCACTTAGCTTGTGTGAGCTAATAAAAAAAGAATAACATAATATGGCTGATGGGTTATTTATTCATCAAAGAACAAACTGTTCCTGGGACATACAGTAATACATACAAATTATTCCAGTACAGGGGAAGCTAATGTTTTTTTATTTGAATAGCGATGGAATGCGCATCTTTTTAATCTTTCATGCACACAGTACACATTCCATCTTCCAATCACATTAATATACATGGAGGCATCGGAGCATGCAAGCATACTGTATTAGTCATGGGATTTAAACTTTTTTCTCACAATCAAATGTGAGGAGTTGTAAATAGCTGTGCTCAGCTGTTTCTATTAGCCTGGTGCCCTCTCAGCTGCTATTTTAGTAAAACCACTTGACGTTATAAAGAATAATGATAAAAGAAACAATAAACATAATACAAGACAAATCTTGAATGATCTTCAAAATAACTTCAGAAGAAACGTAATATAATTGTTTTGTATTAAGCCATATATTTATTTAGATTTTTATTATATTAAAAATAATAATAATAATAATTAATAATAATATTATTATTATTATTATTATTATTATTAAAAATCTATTTAAATATATGGGATAATACAATATAATAATAATAATAATAATAATAATAATAATAATAATAATAATAATAATAATAATAAATTTAATTAATTTAATTCACAAACATTATTAATAATCATTATTATTATTATTATTATTATTATTATTATTATACTTTATTTAATTAATTAATTAAATTCACAATTTTAATAATATTATAATATTATTTAATAATAATAATAATAATAATAATAATAATAATAATGCTATTTAATATTACAATATTATACATAGCATCATTTATAATATAGAAAGGTAAAACTTATTTAAGAACCTTTAAAACTGCCTTTTATGTCATGCATTCTCCATGTTTCATATCATTCTATAAAAAAAATAAAAACCAAAAACTTTTTTTTCGGTTTGCCATTCTGAAAAAAACATTAAATAATTTACTCCCGAAGCATTTTACGTGATTTCACAGGTTATACCCTTTGCTATTTAACACTTTATAGGTCACTTACTTTAAAAAAACTACAAGTCCCACAAAACGATTGTGTGATTTTTGATTGGACGCGAGTTCAGCCAATCAACGCGCTCAGCAGCACTGATGCGATAAGAGCATCTTCCATCATGGCGGTGGTTATCAAGGGATTCCCATTCAACCTGCCGTTTGCATCCATATTGTTGATTCTGCTGCTATGTCTTCAATCTGGAGGAGGTCAGAAGAAAAAAGAGGTACTGATGCATTCACGAAGCTGCATTTTACACCATCCAGCGATGTTTATTTCTGGTAAAGCCATACAGTGTCCGTGTCTGACTGTATGGACTGTAGCTTCTGTATTACCAGGCGGCGCAGTCCAGTGGTGTTGACATACAAATGTGGATTTAAAATCTGAATAAGAAGAACAGCACAACATTCTATGAAAATCAGACATACGCATTTTAGTGTAATGTTTCTCTTCCCCTCGCGAGTGACTGTTTTATTGTGGTCGTGAACACAGCTGGTTGCGCGTGCTTGTGACGCTGTATGCTCGCACCGATAATGATCAATATTTCTGTGACGTATTAAGTCAAGTCTAATTAAACTTAATACAGAAGTAGTTGCTATGGTTATTTTTAAAAATCTTTTTAAACATTGGTTTGCTCATGTTTTTTTTAATGAAAATATATTATTTAGAAATAATTATTTCGAATGACACATAATTGAATAACCTGTATTCAACATTTTTTTTATTTATAAAAACTTCATTCATTCATTCATTTATAACTGTAAAATTTCACTGCTGGGCTGCACGGTGGCGCAGTGGGTGGCACGTTCGCCTCACAGCAAGAAGGTCGCTGGTTCAAGCCTCGGCTGGGTCAGTTGGCGTTTCTGTGTGGAGTTTGCATGTTCTCCCCGTGTTGGCTTGGGTTTCCCCCACAAGTCCAAAGACATGTGGTACAGGTGAATTGGGTAAGCTAAATTGTCCGTAATATATGTGTGTGATTGAGAGTGTATGGATGTTTCCCAGTGATTGGTGGCAGCTGGAAGGCCATCCGCTGCGTAAAACATATGCTGGATAAATTGGTGGTTCATTCCGCTGTGGCAACCCCAGATTAATAAAGGGACTAAGCTGAAAAGAAAATGAATGAATGAATGAATGAATTTCACAGCTTTTTAAAAACCTTGATTTAATTATTTAATTTGGAAATAAAATAGAATGTCATCTCAGTAATAATGAATATACTTAATGGCATTTAAAACTCCATTCTTTCATTCATTCTTTGATAAAACTATTTAAACCTTGATCATTTAATTAGTTGGAAATTAGACAAGTACAATTTATATTACATAATTGTTAACAGTTACATAATAAGTTTTTTATTGTCAAAAAAACTTGTTGATTGAATTACTTATTTTGGAAAATAATTAAGCATAACTACTAATTTTCCAAAAATAGACTATTTATTTATTCATTCATTAATTTTCTTTTCGGCTTAGTCTCTTCACCAATCTGGGGTCGCCACAGCGAAATGAACCGCCTAGACTATTTATTAAAAGCCCATTTTATTTTATTTGGAAACTATTTTTTTATTTACTCATCCATTTCATTCATTTATTTGTCCATTCATTCGTCTGCTCATCCGTTCATTCATGCATACATTCATTCATTGTTACAATAATAATTATATTATTAATAGTATATAATAGTATAATAAAGAATTAGGTTTTTAAATGATTACTGAAATCTACTCTTTTATATCTTTGTTTTACTATTAGTTTAGGAAATTAATTAAATTGCATATTAGACCACACAACTCTTTTAAAATTCATAATATTTAATTTGATTTAAATATTCAGTTCAATTCAAACTTGCTTTATTGGCATGAAACATGTTACAAATTTATTGCCAAATCATTTGTAATTTTTTATGTTGAATAGAACATATGAAAACAAATTACATAGTACAGTGATGCATATTAAATAAATAAATAAATAAATACTTCCACTACTACTACCACTAATGATAACAATAATAATATTAATAATAATAATAAACAGTATATTTAACAATCAACATTTTAAGATTAATTTCTTATCTAGAATCATGTGTGTGTGTGTGTATGTGTGGTGTTTGTATGCGCATCACTGATGTTTTTATTGGTCTCTAGTATGATGCAATCTGTTTTTTCAACTAGAAAATAAATATATATTTTTAAATTATAGTAAATGGTCACGCTCTCTTCTTTCACTATTCTTTCATCTCTCTCTCTCTCTCTCTCTCTCTCTCTCTCTCTCTCTCTCTCTCTTTCTCTCTCCCCTCAGAAAATATGATGTGTATTTGACCTTTTCCTCTCCCCTGCAGCAGAGGAGCAGGAAAATGATCATATTGAGCACAAATCAGGCAAAGTGGTGAAGCAGCAACTTTCCGCTTCCCTCCTCCTGCATTTTTAAACTTATTTCTTCATATTTCCTCTTCCTCTTTTGTCTTTCTCTCTCTCTCTATCTCTCTCTCTCTATCTCCCTCTCTCTCTCTCTCTCTCTCTCTCTCTCTCTCTCTCTCTCGCCTCGGTGGTCTGGAGGTGCTGAGAAGGGCAGTATTTTGACTCCATGTCTTTAAGCCTCAATATATCTGTTAAGGTTTGTGCTGCCCTCTACAAGCAAGGGAGGAATATTGGATAGTGGGTAGGGGTGATTTTATTCATTTATTTATTTATTATTTTTTATTTTTTTCCCCTGGCCAGCTACTCGTTCATCATCACAGCCAAATTTTGTGTGTCTTGACTAATGTGAAAATATGGCGTAAGCAGTTTTGAGCTGCTTGAGTTGCAGAGTCTTTGTTTGCCTTTGTTTTCCCTTTGAGTCTGCCTGAGATGGAGACTTCTTTATAGGGTTTAAAGGTGGTCCACTAGTTTATCTCGTTTCATTTTTTGGCCTTTATGTGTTTATGCTTGGGATGGGGTTTCATTTTGGAGACTGTTCTTAAACTTCATTTCTGGCATTTTGTTAATTTGGTGCTAAATGTTTTTCCAGTTTTATTGTACGTTTTTATATGAGGATAATTTATCAACGTGCTGAATAATTAAGGGAGATTTTGGCATTTACAAGTAACCCTAAATCCATAGCCAAATAGAAGTCATGTTTCAGTACTCTGCAGGGTTCCACGTAATTCATTAATGTTGTCCAAACACAAATTGTTTAAAGGTGCAGTAGGTAAAGTCTGCCAAAATGCTGTTAGCATAATATCTGTGAAACGCAGTCCCTCCCCTGCCATCTAAAGCCCCCCCTCCTGAAATTACGAACATGCACCTTAAAGATGACAGTAGACAACCCACTAGGATCATGTCATTCGCCAGTTAGAAAACTTTATAGTACTTTATACAATTCCGAACAAAAAGCTGTATTATATCTAGCACGTTTTCAGTTGTGTAGCAAGCAATATTTCATGCATGCAAGGATAGCTGGTCTCACTCTCATGCACTTAGTCCTAAAGCGACTGCTGTATGCTTAGTGCTTGGCCGGTGGGTGCAGGAATTACACTTATTACTAAGCCATATTTATTTCCTTTTTTTAGACAGAATATTCAAAGTAGCATGGTAAACAATATAGGACCGCGTCACAGGTTGTCATTGTTAAAAAACTAACCAATGTGAATATAAAACCAACTTCACCTCAGTAAAGCAGTCTAGGCGGAATAGCGCTATTTACTTATGTTTTGTTGTTAAACTAAATAAAAATCTACATTATCGAGGTACATAAAAGGTACCTTATGAAACTGAAAATAGTCACATCAATCCACCGGAAGATTTCAGTGGCTGAACAACACTTCCGTGCATATAACCCATTCGTAAAACAACAAAATCTACATAAGCTTTGCGTGACTAAAAGAGTTTTAAAGCGTAACATTACCTGTCTAAAAGAAATACTTCAGCCATGGTGTCATCCTTCCTCCAGCATGCAAAAGTAACTACAACATTGATTCAGCATTTTAAAAAGTTTTGATTTAGCATTTGTTTTTACCGCTGTCACTCTCTCTTTCTCGTTCGAACGTGGCGCGTGTGCACGCACAAATGGCGGATCTGCATGAATGGGTGCGCAGATGTATGAATCTCCATTTGTTGACAGACAGTTTGGGCTACTTATCAGAATTATGGGAATTGTCGGCCGACAAACTTTAATTGGATGAACATTTTTTAGTCTTATGCCTTATCCAGAATATAAAAATACATAGAAATACATTTAGATCATTTACTTTAATCATTATTGGAATGTGAAGAGACTTTCAACCAGCACAACAAAAAATGTTTATGAAGACATTCACCTACTCCACCTTTAAGTTAACTTTACAAATTAAAGTTGATTGAACATAAAACAATTAAGTTGTCCCAAAAAATCTCAATAATTGTGTGGTTTCAGCTCTTTTTTTAATCAAGTGGTTTGAACAAGCAAGAAAAAAAATGTTTTGAGTGCAGAAGGGAAAACTAAATATGCATTTGCTTCTTTTTCTGTTTTTTAATTGAAATAAATTGTAGTTTTTTCTATAAATAAATGCATAATTAAGAATAAAAAATAAATATTTAGCTAGCTATACGGAGTCCCATTTTTATTTTTCTATTTTACAGTGGGTTGTTCAAAAAATACATTAAGTATTTAGTACACTGTTATATTTAATAATAAAATATTGTGTGAAGTTAATTTCTCAAGACAACTTACAAGCTGTGAACTGAATAAATTGCCAGAAAAGCAGTGTGACATATTGCTTGCAAGCTGTTTTATTGACTTCTTTCAGCAGTTGAAACTCTGATTGAGTGATTAAATGATACTTGAGATGTTCATTTGAGGTGTTTATTTTATTTATTGCTTTTAGTAAAGGGGGATGATCACCTTCACTTGCACTCTCTGCACAGCCATTTTATTAAACGTGCTCATACAACAATCTGTCAGTCAATCAAAGCAACATTTATTAGTTTTAATTTCCTGGTAAAAAATTGAGGTTTTGTTTGTTTTTGGAAATAATATAGCACAAAGCTAAGTGTGATTAGATGGGAGTTGCACTACGTTTAAAACCTCATTCACACTACGAGAGACTCGCAGTGGCAAAGCGACAAGCGACCGTTCATTTCAATGGAGAGTGAGCGACTTCCGGCGACCTCTGTCTACGCAAGCAACTGCGGCCATTGGCGATCAGGTGGGCGTGTTGAGCGATGCGACAAATGAATGAGGCATAGTGTGAATGAGACAAATAGTGTGAATGAGGCATAATTCATGTATCAACAGAAAGAGCATAGTCATTTCTTTTGTTAAATTGAAAATATAAAAGTATATGAAACAAGCCAGAAAAGTCTATGCTGTATAGAAAATGTCTATGCAAAAAAGTGCTATAACACTACAAATGCCGGGTTCCACACAATTAATTCAGGTTGTCCCAACACAAATCGATTAAATTAACCTAATAAATCTAAGTGGATTGAACATAAAGCAATTAAGTTGTCCCCCAAAAATTTCAAGAATTGTGTTGTTTAAGCTGATTTTACATAAGCAGTTTGAACAAGCAGCAAAATGATTTTAAAGTGTATATTTGTCCTGCATGTACTCATACATACTTGCTTCATCAACAATGTCACATAGAACAGTGATAAAACAGTGTATGTGAGTGTTTATTTACAATGACCCAGAATAGGCTTGTTTTTTGGGCACATGACTGTCCAAAACTTGTTTGGTTTACTTTGCTTACTTTAACAGCTGCTGTTAAATCAAATTCCCGTAGGCTGTTGAATCACTTCCAAAGAATGAGTCAAGTAAATGTGTACTTTAGTTATTTTTGTCTAGATGTCATGCTCTGTTCGGTGTTCAAGTAAAAGGCATGGTTTTGCTTATGGATGGTATTTTCATTTTATTGCAAGTTTTTGGATGATAGAGTACTTAGTAAATTTTAGCATGCTAGTGATTTACACATTGAAGTCAACTATATGTAATTTAGATGAGTAATTTTATTGGTGCTGTATTCAGACTTCCTTTGGATTACTTTTGTGTTACTTTTGGCCTGACTGGTTTTAAACATGTTTAGAATAAGTTTATTGTTCTATTTAAAAAAAAAGAAGTAGAAATAGAAAGAAATATTAAGATATGAAATGGATTAAACAATACATTATGACATGGATTCCCAATCTGGTATAATTGAAAGAACTACATGCTTGAGATCATTTTGAAAAAGTTCTAAAAATGAAAAATTAAATAATTATTTTAAAAATAAAATGGCAATACTAATACTAATAAAATGACACGCGATTAGCAGATGTTCCTAGGGATTAGAGATTTTTAATAATGCTTAATAATAATTATTGGTGCATTTTATTGGATAAAAATAATTAAAGTAATAATAGCGCAAAATATTATTACAATTCAAATGGACTATTTTGTAAATCATAACATTTTTAAAATGTAACTTATTCCAGGCATGGTAAAGCAATGGATGGAATTTGCAGCGTCCAATACTACATAATCATTGTAACATGATTCTTCAGAAATCATTCTAAATTTGCTGATCTGTGAAAAAATTGTTTTGCTGCCTAATTGTTTTGTGGAAACCTTTTTTTCATATTTATTATTATAACTTTTATATTTTTTCTTTGTTCATTTATTTGTAAAAATGCACAAATAACATTTTAAAGATGGCCTGTTTACACATTAAAAAATGATGTTTGCTGTTTGTTCAATCTTCTTATTTAAAATAAGGTGAAACAACAAAACAATTTTAGATTTTTTGGGTACAACTCAATTGTTTTATGTTCAATCCACTTACATTTGTAAAAAAGAATTAGTTAACTTAATACCTTCATTTTGTCCCAACACAAATCGATTGTGTGGAAACCAGCAGTTTTTACAGTGTAGTTTTCGAATATGGTGAACCAAGTACATGGTTGTTATAATAATACATGTATTATTATTAGTACATGTAGTAGTAGTAGTAGTAGTAGTAATAATAATAATAATAATAATAATAATATAACACGACGGGGTGGCGCAGTGGGTAGCGCTGTCGCCTCACAGCAAGAAGGTCGCTGGTTCGAGCCTCGGCTCGGTCAGTTGGCATTTCTGTGCATATGCTCCACGTGTTAGCATGGGTTTCCTTCGGGTGCTCCGGTTTCCCCCACAAGTCCAAAGACATGCGCTATAGGTGAATTGGGTAAGCTAAATTGTCCGTATTGTATATGTGTGAATTAGTGTATGGGTGTTTCCCAGTGATGGGTTGCAGCTGGAAGGGCATCCGCTGCATAAAACATATGCTGGATAAGTTGGCGGTTCATTCTGCTGTGGCGACCCCTGATTAATAAAGGGACTAAGCCGAAAAGAAAAAGAATGATTGAATAAGACAAAAGCTGACATCCCTTTCCAATGGTATTCAAATGTAACATTTAGGTATTAATATACAGTAGTACATGTTAGATACTAATGTATATGTTTAAGGTAATATGCACAATTCAGTGTTAAATAAGGTGCCTTTTCAAAATGTACCACCCCAGTGATCGTACAACCCCTGAGAGTCTGAAGTGTGCCAGCTAATACGGATTTGGCCGCTGATATATTGTACAGCTCCGGTTCAGCCCCTGTATCGCTGTCGGACTTGTAGGATTCTCCGCTGTCTCCATTCCTCATATCTCTGGTAGAACAATTGTGGTAATATCTGCCAGAGGAATAGCGTCCGGGCCCACGATAGCTCCTGGAGCAGTTGGAGCTGAATAGCAGTGTGATCCCCTCTCCCTTCAGCTCTGAAAACTGCGCAACGACTCATTACTGCTCCGACCGGCACTGGGGCAAAAGGCTTGAAAGAGTTTATGTTCTGAAACAACTGAAATGTTTGAAGTCTCGAAGCCTCCCTCTCGCTGGGGTGAACAGTGCGAGGAGGGCCACCCTGCTGAGTGTTTGATGAAGGCAGTTTAATTCTAAAAGCTCAGAGGCATAATGATGCATACGTGTAGTCATCCATAGATAGGAAAAGCGCGTCATGCTGCTCTGCCTTTCTTATTCTTTCCTCTTTTCTCCCTTGCCTCTGTCTTCTCGTTCTTCGTTCTCTCATCGTTCTCTCAGACATCTTTTTTTTTTGCTCATCCGATTGTGATGGACTGCTCTTGTGAAGCATTGATCTCTCGGATTGGGAATGTGGTTTCAGCATGCCAACCTGCATATATACATTTCCATAATGAGTCTCGAGACTCAGCAAGATTCTAATTCTAAATACATCACGGCTCACTGCAAATTAATCTCCTCCAAATGATGATGTCTAGAGAGCATCATGAAGTTGTTTCTGCTTTTTTTTTGGATTGTGTTTTTGAACACCGGGACAGTAGAGGCAAAGAAAAGAAAATGACTGGTGAAAGAAATGAGTTAAGCTCGTACTTGTGTTGCCAGATCACCATATAAAAAGGCCACCTCAGTTCCACAGACAATTGTTAAAACCTGGGGGACATAACTCATGCTGCCAACTTCTTCTTTTACTTTTTGTTCCTCATTAGGTTTAGCTTATAAAAAATGAATAGTAAAAATGTATGCAGAGGAAATCCAAAGTCCTGAGAAAGCTGATTATTTCAGTATGCTTTACTAATTCAATTGTAGTACTTACATATTTCATATTTAATTTGATGTGTTGAGGTCTGTTCAAGCTGAGGATAACTGATAACTATGATAACAAAAAGGTGTTATCTGAAAAAAAGTACTAAGTGGGCATTTTTATCTCCCCCAGAAGCCAGAGGGCGCTCTTGTGAGTCACACAGAACAACCAAATACGTTCCGAAGAAGCCCAGGAAATCCTATTAATGATTGGAGAATAAACAGAAGATTTAACTGCTTTGGAGGAATGCATAACATAACATCAGAATACCCATATATAACAGTCGGAGTCTAAGTGAAAGAACACATTGGTTAAAGAATTTCAAATGACAGCAGCAAAAATTAACAAGCTGTCGTCATTACCATTAATCAACAACAAGAGACTAAATTAAAGCTTTATGTCTGAAATTAGAATACATGTCCTCGAGAATAACTTTGTAAAAAATACTGTATTATAAGGCTATGTATTGTATGCTGATGTATGGTATTTCTAAATGGTATTTAAGTGTTGAAATTGGGGATTTATTTTTCTTACAAAAAAAAATAACTGTCCACAGAACCGTGATACGGACCAAACCAACAATTTTGTGAACCATCCCACCCATATATATTCATATATACATTCATTTTCCTTTGGCTTAGTGACTTTATTCATCAGGGGTTGCCACAGCGGAATGAACCGCCAACTTATCCAGCATATGTTTTATGCAGCTGATGCCCTTCCAGCTGCAACCCATTACTGGAAAACAACCATACACTCTCACATTCACACACAAACACTATGGCCAATTTAGTTTATTCAATTCACCTATAGCGCATGTCTTTGGACTGTGGGGAAACCGGAGCTAACCACTGAGCCACCGTGCCGCCCTATATATATATATATATATATATTCATTCATTCATTTTCTTTTCAGCTTAGTCCCTTTATTAATCTGGGGTCGCCACAGCGGGATGAACCGCCAACTTATCCAGCATATGTTTTACGCAGCGGATGCCCTTCCAGCTGCAACCCATCACTGGGAAACATTCAGACACACTCATTCACACACATACACTACGGACAATTTTAGCTTACCCAATTCACCTATAGCGCATGTCTTTGGACTTGTGGGGGAAACCAGAGCACCCGGAGGAAACCCACGCGAACACGGGGAGAACATGCAAACTCCACACAGAAATGCCAACTGACCCAGCCGAGGCTCGAACCAGCGACCTTCTTGCTGTGAGGTGAACGTGCTACCCACTGCGCCACCGCGTCGCCCATATATATATATATATATATATGTATTTTGCATGATGATATTACATGAAATATTTTGCGTAGTGAACTATGGCTCTGTGTAGTAAACCCTGCTCCATCAGATCCCACATGCTGGAGATTTACAGCTGATTACAGAGCCGGCTTTACTGCGCAACAGTAATGCATGCAACAATCGCATGCAATTTATCATGCAGCCCTAGATTATAGCGTTTCTTTACACAGTGAGATTGCAAACTACTGCCATCTTCGTATGGGTGTAACTCATCATAACTCCACAAGTTGACGGGCAAAGTTCACTCAGACATCACAGCAAAATAGTTCAAGATACATCTGAAGAGTGACTCGTTAAAATGATTCAGAGTTGACACTTTCTTTTTGAGAGTCAATAACTTTGTACACGATTCACTTTCAGATTTGGATGTTTTCATCCAGTTAGAGCTGCGTTACACACTGCATGGAGGTCATTTTTAAAAATCCATAATATAGGCACTTTAACAGAAATAGAAGAATGGGCAAAAGTACTAAAGAGCATGAGCCTATTGCACATGTGTACGGCTGTCGCTCCTATGTCTGACAAGAGCGACAGCGTGCCGTGTTTAAGGCCCAGTGTAGTGGATTTGCAAAATGATTTGTATTGTGCTTGAGAAGCATTACCAAAATGATTCTCCATGCCATCCAGACAGACGCAGGGGCCCCAGCCACCGGGACGCTGTGATATATCAACATTAGACCCAGAGCCATTCTACATGCATTGCTTATGAAAAATCGTTCTGAATATTGAACAACTCATGGTTGGCTTATGGAATCCTGCACTTTCGTCTTCAACAGGGTATAGGCTTGTGTGATCCGTTTTTTTTTTTCTTTTCTCCATCCACTTTGTGTTTTAAAATGCAAAATAAGGCTTTTAAAGATAAATAAACAAAAAAAGAGCCATGAATATTTAGCAGGCCCCCGGCCCCCCTCCGGTCTCCACTCATGTCAGATCCAGGTCTGCCGGTGTAATTCCATTTCCCTTGTACGTTTTATTTAATATTCAAGAGATTTGTAGGCCATTTGTAACAAGTGAATTGATATTCTTACCTTCTCGCCATGGGAAATAAGGGGTAAAAAGTGCTGGTGGTCAAGTGGTGTGTGTTCAGTGTGCTGCAATCTATAAATGATAGAAATCTATTTTATATAGGCAAGTTTTTATTATATATATATATATATGGAAATGTAATATTTTATGAATAAAAAAATTTTAAAAGAAAAAAGTCATTTTTTAATGATTTCAATTAGGGCTGCACAATATATCATTTCAGCATCGATATCGCAATGTGATCATACACAATAGTCACATCGCGAGTATACGCAATGTTAAGTCTGGATTATAATTTATTTATTATTTTGCAGGTGTTTTTTGAGGCCTGTGACTTTGTGAGGGTTTTAAAAGCATTCAGGCATACGAAACTGTACTGTTTGTAACTTGATAAAGATTCATTTGATTGACCTGTTTATAAAACAAAGACTATGCAGTATTCTTTTACATTTGATTACACTATTACTGGAAACCTGAATACAGTTTGACTCCTAGGGAAAACAATAAAACACAGATGCAATTAAATGCAGGTATTTAGTCAAGCATAAGTACAATGTAAAATTTATGTATTTACGCAATAATTACATTTGTAACAAATTATTAATTTCAGTGTAAGTACATATTAGTTAAGGACACTTAATATAAAGTGGGCCCTGTACTTTCATAATCAAATGCATTTGCTGATTTTCTATATTAAAAGGGTTCTTTTCTATTCAAATTACTTATGTTGTTTTTTTGTTTTTTTTTTGCCATTGCCTGCTATCAAAAATACTTTCAGATCAAATTATGTGACTCAAGTTAATATTATTTATGAGTTTCAATGTTTCACTGTTAGCAGCCCTTTTGAATGAATGATAATAGCCTGTGTGGCAGAGCTGTCTGTTTGATGGATGCTTTGTGTTCCTGAGACGTCGCCCTGCCCACTTTCTGACATTTTGGTCAGAAATTGGGCATAATCAGAGGGCAGTTATTTTTGAAGCCCGAGGGGGAAGGGGAATGTACGTGAGATTGACCACTAGGAAATCAGATGTTCTCTATTTAACATCATAAGAATGGAATAATTTGCACAACGATTATTTAGCCACACTGATGATTTTACAAGACTGTACGAGACTTATTTTTCTTTCTACATTTTACACACATTTTAATGTTCATTGTGTTTTTCTTGTTGACAAATCCTAAAGGAACACATCTTAAATGTGTTGTTGAAGTAATAACTGCCTTTCACTGCATCTTCACAGGAACTTGGGAGGAAAAAAGAACATACAGTAAGATACTTTGTTCAACAACTCTCAAGTTACATTAAGGACACTGCAAATCATTAACCAGCATCTACTAATGATCTTGCTCTTTTCATGTGCAACATTAAACATCGTTCTGTACCAGTTAGTTAGCATATCTAAGAGACATATCTGTAGCATTTGTACAAATACTAGGTCAACTTTAAAATGTATGTTGTGTAACAACTTTGGGTCTTAATCACCCTGATCCAAGCAAGATTTGAACCAATGTTCTGTCTAGGACTGCATGGTCAATCACATTGAAATCAAAATCAAAAATCAAAAAAAGATGGCCATGGACATCTTGTTAGGGAAGTAGAGTTGTGTGATTGGTAGTAAATGTCTTTCTAAGGCCAAAACATGCTCTTGCCTACGCAGAAACTCCATACACCCATGAAGAAACTGAGTAAAAATTCCCATAGCTGTGGTTGAATTAACAGAAGATTTAACTGATGTCATCGATTCAGCGTGACTAATAATCACAAGATTACTGAATCATCACAGAAGGATTTATAACACTCGGTTGAAGTTATGATGTGAGTTTGGAGTTAAAACATGTTATTAAACATGGTAAATTTGTAAATTTTAGATGTAGCTGGAAAAATCAAAAGAGTGTTCATTATTTTGACATATTACACTTTCTTTTGGATAGTTTATTTCACTTTTAAATCCACAATCTCTCACAATTTTACCAGTGTGAAATGTCTCTACAGTGATTACCCAGTATTACTCCGTATTACCCAGTTTAAATAATTGACATATTGTTTAAACTAGCTGTCTGCCTACTGCGACAATGATATGTAACCTTCATTTGCATATTAAGTATATAGTGTCCTATGGTTGTGGGATTTCTGTGAAATTGGTCTTTTGTTGAAAACTTTGTGAGCACTTTGTGAAAATGCTTTGTGTTGGGAATGGCGAGAGCATACCAGAATTTCTCAGAATATCTCTATAGTATATATAGTCAGCAGGAGCTCATCATCAACACTCATGAACAGAGCTCTTTGTGACGTAAACAAATGTTTTTTGAGGAATTTTAACCATGAAGTATTGACTTTGTTCTTTCACTTCAGAGCGGGCAGAGCCATTGGAATCTTATTGGCTCGAGACTTCTGGTCTCATTCACTATGATTGATTTGTACAGTTTTGATCCATTATGCTGCTCAATATTGCAAACTGATATTTTCTTATTATATAATTTTTGTTTTTAGGTATAGTCATAAACACACTTGTTTGTATAGCAAGTAGTTTGACCGTTTCTTCTTCTTTTTTTTTTTGCTATTCCTAGTTATTTCTCTATAGACAAATGAAACAGAAGTCCTAAAATAATTGCAAAAAGAGCTTACTTCCAGAATAAGGTCAAGAATAATAGAATAATAGACAAGACCCTTAAACAGAATCATCCAATGTCCCCTTTAAAAAAAATTTGAGTTTAAAAGTGTACTTTGATGTTTATTAATCTAAGTCCTCAAAATAGGGCTGTGCGATTAATCGAATCGCAATCACGATTTGAAATGTTGCAATTATCTAATCGCAAGAGGCTGCTATATGAAATATATGTTATTTAACTTACCCCACCCAGAGCAAATGCGTGACTGCTGTCTTACTAGCCAATTGAGTGAGCACACTTTCGTTCTGCCCAATCAGAATTGCACAACCGAACTATGCGGAACACCCACAATAAAACAAACAAACAAACAAACAAACAAACAAACAAACAGGAAAGAGCAAACGAGTGGGATGATGGCATCTGCCAATTCAGAAGCATTAATAGACTAATTAATATCAATAAAAAACAGCACGTCGGTAATATGGGAATATCTTGGTTTCAAAGTCACAGACACCAAACAAAACCTGGTAATTTGCAGAATTTTGCAGAATGAGGAAATACAACAACCAGCACCTAAAAAAGCACCACAGGCAGCTATATGAGGAGCGTCTTGCTACGAAGTCAACTGCCAGTGACACACAATCTAGTAGCAAGCAACAGCAAAGTACAATTTCAGAGATGTTTGCTAATATAAGTTAATATATTTTAAGTTCCTTTTTTTAACTAACACTCACTGCATTTTAGCAGTAAGAAGCTACAATACAGATTATTGAGCTGAAGCTTGACTGCAAAATTAAATCGCAAATCAAATCGAAATCGCAATATCTGTCAAAAAAATCGCTATTTGATATTTTCCCCAAATCGCACAGCCCTACCTCAAAACTACTAATGTATAATCTAGTCTTTAGTATATATATTCTGTAGTTTCCCAAAACCCCAGCATTTTTCACTTAAAGGTGCAGTATGTAAGTTTGACATACAACCCAGTGGTTGAACTAGGTATTGCACTCCTGGATCAAAACAAATGCAAGCGCAGGTTGCTAGATTGAGGACAGGAGCGAGTAATTTAAACCATGTTCTAAATAAAAGCAACAGCACCCAATATATTAAATGGAGTTTTTGTCCTAACCAACACCTCGAATTGATATATTAGAAACGGCTTCTGTTTCTCACAGGTGAACAACAGAAAACTATGACAATGATCACTTCAGGTAAACCTCATGTGCTTTATTCAGTGTTAAATGCAAACAATGCGAGTTTGAATGTCATTTTACATGACATTTATTATGTACTGAAAGCAGCAGCAAATCTTGATCACCTCAGATCTTGAAAATAAAATAAACCGTTTGAAATTGAACTTTAGAACGAAACACATATTAGTGATTCAGCATGTACATTTAATAATGTTAAAGAGGTTTAATATGTATTAAATAGATTAAAAACTTTACCATTTCGTGAGTGAGTGCATATTCTGTGCTTCTGAATGGCTGTATTTAAATTTCTGTCATGTTTCGTCTGGTGCAAACAGCCAAATTGCTTATCACTGCAAATCTCGTCACGAAGCATGTTGTTAGAACACGCGGTTACAATGTAAGCTGCTCACCTAATGTTTACGTTCGTATTATTTATATTATTTGCTAATTAATAACCTCATGTGGAACTGAATCTGTCTGTCTGTCTGCTACTGTCCTCCAGAGGTCACATTTCGGTCACGGACGCATGCTTTCAGAGCCTTTCTGAATGAATATGCAGTTTTCCACCAAGGCAACCTGGGGTGCTGAAATATAATTGGCTTAACTGGCATTGGGCAGGTTAAAATTACCAAAAAAAGACAGCGTTCCGGCACGGAAAACACATTTTCAAAGCATAATATCTGACTTAAGCATTGTTTTTCAGATAAACAAATATGTTCGCTTGGCATGTTTCTTAAATATCTGCAAACATATTATGGTATTTTTATGCTTTAGAAGAGTCAACAATTAACATACAGCACCTTTAAGCTTTACTTCAGCTTTCTAGTCTTTTTCTGTTCAACTTTAAACCCCACACCAGTTTCTTTGCCACAGATTCTTCCATTTTTCATGTTTTTTTTTTTTTATCCTGAGCTCTCGGGGTTATGTGTGAACTCTGTTTCATGCTGTGCGCTCTGACCCAATGTCCAAAAGAGTCCAAAAGAGCTATAGACAGATGTACACAACTGACTTGGTGCTAAACACACACACCCACATCAGAAGAAAAATCGCTACCTGTGTTTTTAGTTTTTTGCAAGCGTCATGCTGTTTTCCTTTGAAATATGGTATAAGGTAACAACTTCCGATTCATTCCCCATCCTCTTTCATTCCTCCCAGTCTCTGTCCACCCCATAGCTTGTGACATCTTCGATTGTCCTTTATCAGCGCTGTCATAGCAGTCGTCATCACAGCGTGGCGGTGGATGATCCGGCGGAGATGCTTTAGGCAGGAGGCCGGCGCGGACGAGTCAGCCTGTCGAACCGGATAACGCATGCAGCCTTATCAGCGCTGTGCCAGCCGTCCATGGCAAAGCTTTAAACATGCATTAAAGAGTGTATCAGAGAGAGGCGTTCATTAGGGAGAGTAGTGACAGGGGAGAAGGGGAAACAAAAATCTCTCCAAAGCAACTCTCCACCTGTTATAATCTTCCTCATTCTCACCCCTGACGTGCTCTTCGTCTCTTTCTCTTAAGAGACCATTCCATTTCCAAGATGGTTTCATTTTTGAGGTTTTATCAGTTAAAAAATAATAATAATAACAATAATTTACTCACTAATCTTATGTTTGCTTTGTAGCATTTTAGGGTACTTTTCATTTCCTAACCATGCATTTGGGCGAGCCTTTTGTTAAATGGTTGGGGAGAGCAGGGACAAAAGTAACAAAGTGATTTTTCTCGAAGCCCTGACAGCTTTCCAGGCTATAACAGCACATTCTGCATGCAACCCTTGATGGAGCTGCCAAATATCATGTGATTTCAGGGCCTTGTCCAGCAGTTAGCTCCAAATTTCTGTTTTTAAGTGCAAAAAGTAAATTATTGTAGTGGTACTTTTTTCCTTATTACAAGTTCTGTTTCTCTTTTCATGTGTCACAATCTACAGGTTATTTAGTGCAATGACACATCCTTAAGTTTGAAATGTCAGAGTTTTTCAGTTTAAAAAGGCAAGAGTTCCTGTGGGGACAAAAGTAACTGTTATGTCCCACTGTTAATAGCCATACCTTATTTTTTACTTCCACATTCCACTGTCGCCACTGGCTTGCCTGGTTGGGACTTGTGGAGCTGCGCATCGATGGATTTGCTCTTCAGTGTTTGGAGACAGGTAAATTGGGTAGGCTAAATTGTCCGTAGTGCATGGGTGTGAATGGGAGTGTATGAATGTTTCCCAGTGATGGGTTGCAGCTGGAAGGGCATCCGCTGCGTAAAACATATGCTGGATAAGTTGGCGGATCATTCCGCTGTGGCGACCCCAGATTAATAAAGGGACTAAGCCGAAAAGAAAATGAATGAATGAATGAATGAATGAAGCCAGTAAATCTAGCAAATATTGTTGTTACTTTTGACTCACCCGTGTGTTACTTTCGTCCCTACTGATGGGGTCAAAAGTAACAATGTGCAACTTTTGTTTAAGTGAAGTTATATTGGAGTTGTTCTGCATTGATACAATATACCACCTGATTTTGACCACACTTGTGACTTGGTAACCACAACAAAAATATCTTTCTGCTAAAAACATTATCTTTTAAAATTATTTTTTAATGAAAAATGTACTTTCATCCCAGCTGTCCCCTACTTATTCATGGAATTCATGTATATATTCAAGGTATACTTTTTACTGTTCATGCATTTGGTGGAAGTCAAACCCTTGACCTTGGTCTTGCTTGAATGTTTGAGCTGCATGAAAGAGCTTTTTTTTTTTTTTTTCAAACAGTGCTATCATTGCTGAATCTACACTGCTCCTAAAGTGAAGGCGAGTTTAGAGTCAGAATTAAATGTCCTGATGAGATAAAAAATAAATAAATTCAACCGCATGAGCACAAATATGTAGCATAATGAGTGAAACTGGATTCATGAGCATGTGAATGGCATTCAGTGGTATGCAAACTCTTTTAATTTAATTAGAATTATCCAGTATATTCTGATTCATTACTAATTAGGTTTTTGTTTTAAACAATTACTCAAATATTGACTGAAACAACATTGCATCAGCAGTGAATTCATCTCTAACCAACCTTAAAGGTCCCGTGAAGTGCTTTGAAATGCATTTTTATTCGATGTTTGACGCAATCTCAACCGAAATATGAAGAGAGGGTGAGACATAGTGTAGCTCCTCCCCTTGAAAAAAAAAAAAAAAACACCCAACAGCATTTGTTTTCTCACAGCTCTGCCAGTGAGAGTGGCTGAGCTCAAGTGCATCAATTGAAAAGCGTCTTGAAGGGGGCGGGGCATGTCAGATACTAGAGAACATTTGATTGGTCACGATTTGATTGAACTGAAGCATAGATATTTACATTAGATGTCGCCTACCCTGTTGTTGTCCATTGGAAGGAATGCGTCAATAGAGCCGCCATTTTAGTACAGGGTAGCACTCCTTTGAAATGAATGCGGGACCAAGGTGCAGTGGAGGACTGTGGCCATCCAGAGCCAGAGATATACATATATATACATATATCTATGATCGGGAATTTTCCCCTGTGGTCAGTACGCAAATATTTTTTTAAATTACGAAAATTATAATTTTACATCACTTTTCTACATCGATGGATAAGTGACCGCACGGGCATTGCCGATAAAGTGTGTGTTTGTGTGCATGAAAATGTATTATCCTCCCTCCCTGTTAAATTTGATCTAATCCGTGTCGTGGAACACACCCCCTCTCCTGCTTTCACTTCTCATTCTACGGAGGGAGCGATTCGTTTGTGAATGAATCTCTGTTATGAACGACTCGTTCACTTAGCCGACAATAATACAAGTTTCTAGCACCGCAGCGTCTTGTTGTCATATTTCTTTTTCATTGTTTGCTGATTTTATTCAACAAAACTAGCATAAGCCTAGAATACAGTTCAAGTTGATGCTACTTTGCCTTATGATGAGTGCAGTAAGAGACTGTATTATCATCAATAACGTTACTTGTTGAGCACAAAGGTTTGTAACATACAAAAAACGTAAAAAACGGAATCTTACCTATGAAATGTTCTGCTTTTGTGCTTTGTTTTCTTTGTTTGCTCGTTACTACACCCGTAAGCAGCGCTTAAGTCCAGCATCTTCACATTGGCACACTGTCTTGACTAGTGCGGTTGAATGACATTTGTACTGGGAGCACTGTACAAATGTGGCGGCGCTATTGGTGCATGCTGAGTGTCCATATGCGATATCTAGTGTATATATCTATGGAACTGAAGTATGAGGTGACACGACTAAAACCGTTGCTCCATTTAGGCAGAAGTGCAAACTACACGGTTTATATCGGTTTTATATCTACTAAACGCTAATTTTGTCACTGTTTTGGTGTGCACTAGCTTATAGATGTCCTAAAAACTAACAATACTGATACTAACATCTAAAAAAATATATTTATTTTAATTTCATGGGACCTTTAACTGAATCCAACAGAGTGGTTACTGATGTTATATGACTCAACCAAATTATTATTATTTTTATTTTTTTTAAAGTGATGTCCATCTTGAAATAAAAGACATCCAAATGTAGTTAAATGACATTTGTTCACATGTTTACCCCTGAAATTGTATGTAATATGTAGTTTCATAGATTTATTTAGATTTACATCTTTTATAGAGAGGTTATATAGAGGTTTATATAATATACTGTATATGTCTATTTATATTTTGAATTTCTTTTCTTACTTCTATATGTATATGTGAGACTGTTATTAATGCCTTTTTGGAAATTCTAAATTCATTCCATGTGAAGTAGGGCTGCATGATATTGGAAAAATCGGACATTATTTTATCTGACAATATTAAGATTTTCTGCGATATTTATTATATGAATACAATTTATAATAAACAAATTACAAGCATGTAAATACAATAAAGGTAAAAGTAAAATATTATGAAGTGTAACAATACGCAGGTACAGAAATTGAATCATCAAACATAACAATTACTCTGTTTAATCTTCATGTATAAATATTTCAATACAATTAAGCTTTAATAAAGTTACAACTGGTACAATTTCTTGTGCCCGAATGCTTTAAATTGAAATGCTCACAAAGCCACGTTTCCTAAAAATACACTCAAATGCTAATCTTTTACTCAATTGCATTGCTCTATTATGGTTAACCTCTGCAATGGCTCCACAAGTCTCGTGTTCTGAACTGTAGCTGCTCAATCTTGACTCAACATTGAATATCCTGCCATGTGACTATTGAGGATGCGTAAAATTGCAATATCGATGCTGATAGGCATGCGGTGATAACCAAGGTTTCATAGTTTACAGTGGTTTGGAAAAGTCAAGGTTTTAAAACCGATAAAATTCTGTTATACCGTTCCTGCGGTATATGTATGTTTGTTTTTTTTGTTTTTTTAACAGTGCAGTGGCTTACTTTATATCCAAAGAATAGAAAGATGTCCAAAAATGCCTTTAAGTTGCAAAGAAATCTGTTTTTTTTAAACTAATGAAGATAGCAGAAGTCAATCATTTATTTTATTTTTTTAGCCTGAATGTTTGTGGTTCCTTAAAATAAAATATATTGTGTTTAATGGGGGAAAAGTTTTTTACCCAGACATTTAAAAAAAACATATTTTAGAGCAGTAATTACAGTAATCATGGTTATTATACTATCCGGACCATGTCTAGATGCTAAAAACGATAGATTGTGCAGCCCTAATTTAAAGCACTGCCACAAGCGGACACACACATGCAGTTGTCCAGTAAATCTTTGTCTGGTAAATTTGAGCTTATATTAAGCTTTCCTTATATTATTCTGTTCCAGGGGATTGTTTGTGAAATGTCTTTTTCATTAACTTGAGGTGGTTTAAGCACTTGGTGCCTATCAAAGACTTAATCCCATCTCGAGATCTAATATCGCTTCACTCGTGGCCATCGCCATTCATTTCCCAGTCAGCATCTAATTGACAGGAAAATTAGTTCCACGTTTCTCTCTTCCTCCGAAAATGGAGAGTAGAAAAAGAACGGCATTTAAGAGAAAGAGAATAATGTGCCAAAACCCCCAAATTGAGCTGCTTTGTCTTCTAATACACTGAGGCTTGAGCCAAATCCTGAAGTAAATTATCCTCAATAATTAGTAATGATAATCCTGAATCCTAAGGAAGGCCCGAGGAAATTCTTTTGTTGTCGTAGAGAACAGCCTGTTATTATTGTGACTTTCTGCTCCACTTTTCAACTTTTAGTGGCTAACAGAAGACATTCATGCTACATTCATGCAGTCATTATCAGGGAGTTTACTATCATTGCTAAAAGTGTAACACAAGGTGGCAGCTTGAATGATGTCTGTGCAGACATTACCTTGGTCAATGATAATGATAGTAATTTTAAGGTAACACGTGATTTGTTACATATTACCTTCTTAAAAATGCTTGGTATTTAAAAATAGTGTGTGTGTGTGCGTGCGTGCACTCAAATGAAATATTTTTGCTGTTTGCTGTCCAAACTACTTATTTAAAATAAGCTGAAACAACACAATTCTTGAGATTTTTTGGGGACAACGTAATTGTTTTCAATCCACTTAAATTTGTTAAGATAATTGATTTGTGTTGGGAAAACATGAATGAATGATGTGAAACCCTGCATTTTTACAGTGTGCGCGCGCGTGTGTGTGTGTGTTTAAAAGAACAGCATTATGCTAATCGACATTGCAATCATTTGATTTAAATATACAGTAAATTACAGTAAAAACTGTTTGTTTTGGAGTTTATATATTTTTAAAAGTAATTTATTTACATGGAAAAGCTACACTTTGAACCAGTCTTCAGTGTGTCACATGATCATTCAAAAAACATTCTAGTATAATGAGCTGGTTTTCATATTGTCAATGTTAAAAGCAGTTTTAAGACCCTTTTTTAAGAACTTAATATTTAATTAATATAATGCATCCTTGCAAAAATATAATTATTCCTTGAAAAAAATAAAATAAATGTAAAAAATATAAATATAAAAGTTTTATTGACCACAAACATTTGGTGTAGATGTCAGTGCTTAATCTACTACTAAAATAAAAAATAAAAATACATAAATAAAACAAACTACAGAATTATCTTAATTAATTATTTATGAAATGATTAGCATGAAGTCTTTTTTGATTTTGTGTAGTGTCTGTATGTGTACCTTTTAATCTCTTTGAGCAATGCCTTATAATAGTACCTTGTATTTGCTATTTGCTATTTTGAGGAAATCCTGCTGCATATCTCAGAATATGTTGCCATTTGTATGCCATTTGTTGCCACAGTATGTACGTGAATGATATCAGTTGTCTTTCATAAACTCTCTACACAACTGTTTAAGTCTGTAATTCATGCTGATGTGTGGATGCAGCTAAAGTCTCTGAAAAGATGAAGGTAATCACATTCAATTATTATGTTCATCCTAAACATTCCTCCATACTTGAGTCAGAAATGAAGTTATTAAGTTCAGGGTTGCATGCACAAAATGCTGAATATAAACATTAGCCTTGGATCCGCTTGCAGGTGTTGTGGATGGATCGGCAGACTTTCTGCTGTCTGACATCTCACTCCCATCAAACAGACTTGCTGTATCAGCAAACCCCACCCCACTCCCTGTGGCGAGCTCCGCGTCCCCCTGCCAACTTTCTGGTTATTAAACTAAAGCTTGGTTTGATTCTGTTATAAACACAGCATAATAAAAGCAAC
Source organism: Danio jaintianensis (assembly GCA_903798115.1). Lineage (NCBI taxonomy): Eukaryota > Metazoa > Chordata > Actinopteri > Cypriniformes > Danionidae > Danio > Danio jaintianensis. The sequence goes on along the minus strand of CAIGQV010019068.1, from coordinate 8,508,978 downwards.
CATGTGACTTGATTGCATTGTTATGCCAGCAGAAATATGATATGAAAAAATATGCTTTTGGTGTTAGAGAAGGTATTCAAATGGAAGTCTTCATTAAGATTTGGATTGGTTATTAAAATGTTGCAAGTTGGAATTCTACAAGATCCTTTAATTATGTTTTATAGGGATGCATGATATGAAAGTTTTTAATCAATACCGATAATTAAGTCCTTCTTATGGTTGATACGGATAATCAGTGAATTCATATTTTGATATTAAAATTTTTATATAATCTGCAGTTTTTGCACCCAGGAGAATAAAAAAACCTTTAAACTTATTTTTTAGCAGCTCTGGCTATACTAGTAAACATCAGTCCTCATGGTTATTTTATATATATTTGTTCTGCTTTATTATTGCATACAAATCCTTTCATCTTGTTTTACACTTGAACAATTAAATGAGTGCTTTAGTCTATTTAACTGACTATAATTACATTATCTATGCTGTAAAAGCTCAGCTATGCCATATGTAATTTTGAGGATGCACTTTATTTTTAAGGATACAATTTTCATTTTTATTTTCGAGGTTGATAAATGTCAATGCAGGGACTAGGACTGCAAATTAGGCTTTGGTTACAAGCTTAAATGTGGAGAATTGATTGCTTGACATTGGAGCAATGTTATACTGCATTGTCCCTGTTAAATAATCTGACTATTGATAATAATAACAATAATGATAATAAAAAATAGTTTTTATATTTAATAAATTTATATTCAATTATTCAATTCAATACCAATAAATGCATTTATTTAATATCCAATCCATGAGAATTAAGAAGATAGAAGTCACATACTTTCAAATACATAAATAAAATGCATTGACATTTATCAACCTTGGAAAAAAAAAAAGTGTATCCTGAAAAATAATGTGGATCTTAAAATGTATGGCATAGTTGAGCTTTTACAGCCTCGATAATGCAATTTCAATCAAAATATATTCAGTTAAATTATCCTAAGCATTCTTTTAGTTATAAATAAAGCATAAAATGAAATGATTAAACCTAAGTGCTGTGAGGAGCAGCAGGTGAGCTCAGAAAATACTGTGGTAAATTAATTGTTTATATTTTAAAGACGGGGCAAAGAACAATGGAATTTAATGCAGTGCTTGTTGTCTTGTATGAGACACACTTTATATTGTGTCTCAATCGGGCAGTGAAGATCATTGATTTTAAACAAACCAGATCTTAAATGCGGTAAGTTTATAATAGCATGACAGTTCCGCAGAAGTGGGCTAATTCAAGTCCCTGTGGCCCATGCATACAGTCTGATAGATATTGAATAAGTTTAAGCCTTTTGTTATCTCTGGAAAACTTTTTAGAGCATTGATGCGCACACTAGAAAACTGTGTGTTCGCACTAGCTGCTACTGCAGATGCTTTATATTCTTTTTAAAACAGCTTTGCCGCAATGTTGACCTTTTAAGTCAGACATAAGATTTGTTGTGTCAAACCTGATGCCTGTTTTCCTCCTCCTTGCTGAAGATGCAAATAGTGGCACTGTCCTACGCTGAAGCGAGGAGAAACACTTACTTTAAAATTAAACCACACTGAACTGAACTGAACTTAAACTCTAAAAACTGAACGGACACCATTCCAATTCACTATAATCTTCTATGTGAAGCTGCTTTGACACAATCTACATTGTAAAAGCGCTATAGAAATAAAGATGAATTGAATTGAATTGAATTACTTCACAGGTGATGACGTAGTGAGCTACACAGACGCAGCAACGCAGATTTAAAGCAGCAGTCACTCGAACTGGGAAAGTAAATGAGTCTCTGATACATCAGACTGATTTATCAAGTGGGTATTGTTATTGGATAGTATTTATTTATCGGAGTAATTACAAATCACTTTTTTTTTTCACCCATATCACCCGATAATTTATCAGTATAAGTATTTATAAAAAATATTGTACATACATTTTATTTATTTTTCAAATGTTTTTTAGAAAGTATGCTGAAACAGTACCTAGGATTACCTTGGATTTTTTCACTGATGCTGTTTTTATATTGCCATGACTAAAAAGCAATGTGAAAACCACATACAAGTTTTAGGCCAGGGATGCCCAACCCTGTTCCTGGAGATCTACCTTCCTACAGAGTTTAGCTGCAGCCTTGATCAAATCCACCTGTCTTTAAATACCAGGTGCTCCTTCAGATCCTTAGTTGGTTTAGTTGTGTTTGATCAGGGTTGGATCTGAACTCTGCAGGAAGGTTTATATCCAGGAACAGGGTTGAGCACCCCTGTTTTAGGCAATTCCACACAAAAAGATCCTTGTGAAAACACAATAACACCTTATGAAGCCTATGTGAAGAGCATCCAAAACAACAGGTGGCAAAATACTCCTAAAAAGTCATATTTGCCAATCAGAAGTCTTAAAAAAGTCATTATCGGTTCCAGTTGGCTGTCAACATGGAGCACCGGCCATTGCACAGACATGCATCTTGTTAAAAAACAGAGATCATGGCGCACAGTCTGACATCACATCACACAAATAAAATGATGGCATGGACAAGCCAAAAATGCAATTTTCATCGGCTACATGACTATACAGACCTCAGCGTTTTTGAAAATCTTTACCCTGACAGGAGTTTTCAAAAAACACACACTACTACTGAAAACATTTTCAGGTTTAGGTTTAAACCCCAAAAGGATTTACCTTGGATTTTTCTTTTTTCTGAGGTGTTTGTTTGTAAGAGCTTGTTTTTATGTAGATGAGTTACTGTGAATTATCTGTTTCTGAAAGTGTGTTCAGACACTGTACTGCCACTGATAGCGTTTTCTCGCCATGCCTGAAAAGCAACGTGAAGAGCGCAGACACGATTTAGTTTAAGTTCACTTTGTCAATTTAAAGTCACTTTGATGGCTTCATTGCTTGACAGATACGGGAATTCATCAAGGTAATTGGAGCGGAAAGATTTGCTTCTTTTGCTTGCCCAACAGAGCACAGTGATGTGCTTTTATCTGACACTACCTGTAATTAAAGATAAGAACCTAAATATTAAAACCATCCAGAGAAGCCAATCACATCCACAGCCAGCTCCTTCAAGCCATAGAATATACATATACTAATCTTAAGTTTAGGGAGAAAATATAATATAATATAATATAATATAATATAATATAATATAATATAATATAATATTTTTTATTT
>CAIGQV010019068.1:8484260-8500785 GCA_903798115.1 Danio jaintianensis | reverse complement strand
CCATGATCAGCCTCTTTTCATTTCCTCCGTTCGTGCTGCGGAAACAAAAGAGAAAGAAAATGGCCTCTGGTTCTCTAACCCCACTCTTTCACATTGAACATATAAAACAATTAAGTTGTTGCAAAAAACTCAATAATTGTGTTGTTTCAGCTTATTTTAAATAAGTAGTTTGAACGAGCAGCAAAAAAAATATATTTTAATCCATCCATTCCTATCCGTCCATCCCTATCTATCCATCCATCCATATCCATCAATATTCAACCATCCATATCCATCCTTATCCATCCATTCATATCCATCCATCCATATCCATGCCTATCAATCCATCCAAATCCAGCAGAATGAACCACCAACTTATCCAGCATATGTTTTACACAGCTGATGCCCTTCCAGCTGCAACCCAATACTGGGAAACATCCATACACACTCATTCACACACATACACTACAGTTAATTTAGTTTATTCAATTCACCTATACCGCATGGCTTTGAACTGTGGGGAAAACCGGAGCACCCGGAGGAAACCCACACCAACACGGGGAGAACATGCAAACTCCACACAGAAATGCCACGTGACCCAGCCGGGACTCGAACCAGCGACCTTCTTACAGTGCCACTGAGCCACCGTGTCGCCCCTATCCATCCTAAAACTAATAATTTTTTTATACCTTTTTTTTAAGAATGAAAAAAAGTGAATAAATCGGTTATCATAGGAAATACAATATCAAATCACAATACGTTTGATGCAAATTTTTACATATTATTTGAAATGGCAAGTGTGTGATCAGCAACTTATACGAAACTCTGTAGCATCTTTCTTAAAAAAAAAAAATAAAAAAAAAAAGGTCCTTCATTGAAATTCTGTGTGCTTCTCTCTTTTCACTGTCCCGGCAAACTCTCACACCAGGTTTGTTCTGCATCTCCTGCATATTCATGAGCCCGTGTTCTGATACCACCACCACAAATCACATTTTGAGTCATGTCTTGCGGAGCCGAGGTGATGATTATGTATTGGATGTGTGCAGCGGCATTGGGGAGCGATGGATGCCACGCTAAGTGTGTGCGTGTGTGTTTGTGGAGGGTTAAAAAAGCAGACGGTAAGTGTTGTGAATAGAGAGAGAGAGAGATTAATGAGACAGACTTGGTCTCATTCGATGACAGCAGGGATACAGATGTCCCAGCGCAGTATGTGGCCTCCGAACACAACTACTAGAGCTACGGAGAGAGGGAAGATGGGTTATTCTCAAAAGAGATAAAGTTAAGGAGAAGCAGAGAGGGGAAATAGTTACTTTTTAAAAGTGAGTTGTTTTGCCTAATGCGGGAGGATAAATCTCAGCCAAGAAGTGTTCAGGTCATATTTAAAGGCATAGTTTACACCCCAAAAATACATTCTGTCATCATTTAGTCACCTTCCACTTGAGTTTCTTTTTTCTGTTGATCACAAAATAATATATAATAAAGAATGTTGGAAATCTGAAGCCATTGACTTCCATATTTACTTTCTTTTTTTCTTTTTTAGCCTTCTATTAGTCAATGGCTGCTGGTTTCCAATGTTTTTCAAAATAATCAGGAAAAAATGAAAAGTTTGGAACCACTTGATGGTGAGAAAATGTTCAGTAAAATTTTATTTTGGGGTGAACTATCTTTTTAACTGATGTGATATGAGAAGAAGTCTCCTAAACAAGGTCTATTTTTAGGACTTTTTACAGCAAATCATAATTGTCACACTCCAGGAGAATTAATGCACACGTTCTTGGCATAATTTAACCCATATTTGAAATAATAAAAAAAAACAGAAATTCTGGCTTTTTTATTATTTTTTGGAATTATTTTTTTTAAATCAGGCAATTGTTTGATTGTTGCGTTCATTTTTCTTCGGCTTAGTCTCTTATTTATCAGGGGTCACCACAGCGGAATGAACCAGCATATGTTTTACGCAGCGGCAACCGCAACCCAGTACTTGGAATAAATTATAATTAAAAATTCTAATTATTATAAATAAATATTAGCACTCTTGTACGATACAAATAGCTAAATAAAACTAAATAAATTCCAAAACAGTTTTATTTTATTTTTAGAACTTGAATTAGTTGACAATAACTGAACTTTTTTCTCATGTAAACCTTCTCTCTATATTTGGCTATAAAAAATTATAATAGTGTAGAAAGAAAATTCTCTCAGAAATAGCTAAACCTCCAATAAAAAAAAGCATCTAGTTACAATAAATAAAACTTGAAGCTTTTAAACAGTTTATGGAACTAGAAAAATATTTACAATTATTATCAAAAGTACATTTAAAGTGACTTTTATAAAGTTGTATTTTACCATTTGATTTTGTTGAAGATGATTTCCAAGCTGTTTGTATTTAGTGCGTTGTGTTTATTGTTTAAATGTCTGAAATGCATCTGCCATGTAATAGCCAATAAAGCTGGTATAACATTAATACACTAAAATGCTACTACTGAACTGAAAGTTTTAAATCAGAATAAAAATATCTCCTTCTGAAAAGTACTCCAAATTTCTCAACAAACTTAGAAAATGATACATTTATAATCATTGAACATTTCACCTATAGACCATTTCAATGTGGTCATGTCATTGGCCCATGAACATTTCCTGCTTGTTATCAAACTATTTCATAACTGTAAGAAGAGGCAATTCAATCATAACATAATGTTAAAACTATTACTAAATTACTAAATTATTTATCAGTACGTGGCTCTTTTTGGATTCTCGGAAGCTATAGAAATTAAAAATGTAAACAGGAAATACGTTGCGACCATTGTTTTTGTTTGCATCCCTTAAAATGGTCTATTCAATCAGTTGATAACATATATTTCGGCATTACTTCAGGTTTTTTCATTATCTTTATTCATTTCCTGGAATATAATTTAAATTTGATGGACCCCAACAGAGTGATACATATGCTGAATTTTCTCCACCGAGCTCTCTTGTTTGTCAGTTGTTGTGAATGCGAGTGTCCTTTTACCTGCTGGACAGGATCATGGGTAATGTCTTCTATCACAGGCAGGTGTAGGTAGTGACAGTTTAAGATTATTTCACTCCGCTTCTTCGTCCGAACCCCACATTGTCTCCTTCTTATCTCACTCGGCCAGTCCGTCCTGACAGCGCTTATAGAAGTCATCACAGTAGCGACAATTAGCCTCGCTGTAATCCCGTAGCTTGACTGGTCCTGTGGTAACACCACCTGTCAGGACACATAGCCTTTGTTGTGGAGTGAGGGGCTTTTTTCTAAATGTCCTGTGCAAGAATGCAGACTTAGGGTTGGAAAATGTTCTCCACAGGGTTATGTTCTTTTAGAAATCATTCAGAAAAAAAGAAATAAAAGTCAAATAAATACATCAAATAAGTACAAAAATGCATACAAATAAATAAACGGAACAGCTTTTCAAAAAGGATCACACTCTGTTCTTCTTTCTGACCTTTCGGAGAGTGTGTGTCTTTGTATTGCTGTCAGTTGTTGTTATCACATCGACACAAAAGCTATTTGTTGAGGGGCTTTTGAAGGGTAAGGATTAAGTAAGAAATAATGATCAGATATGTCAGGTTTACAAAGGATATTGTAGTGGTTTTATTCATTTGTGCATTCATTTCAAGTTGTATGTTTTTTTTTTTTGTCTGTAACAGGGATATATATTTTAAGTTTTTAGATTTATTGAATAACCACAATGTAATTGCCATAAACGTCAGGCATCCTTTTACAATAATGCATACTTTTACCATTCATTCATTCATTTATTCATTTTCCTTTGGCTTTATTCATCAGGGGTCACCACAGCAGAATGAACCGCCAACTTATCCAGCATATGTTTTACACAGTGGATGCCCTTCCAGCATGCCATTTTATCTCTTCATGAATGTGTTATAGAAAAAGAAAAGGGCAAATTTACAGCAAATATTATAATTTTCCACCTAAATAACCTTTTTGCATAATTTAATGTTCATGTCATAATGCACAATCATAAAATCTTAAATATAATTAAAAATCTTATTATATTATTCATTCATTCATTCATTTTCTTTTCAGCTTAGTCCCTTTATTCATCAGGGGTCGCCACAGCGGAATGAACCGCCAACTTATCCAGCATATGTTTTACGCAGCGGATGCCCTTCCAGCTGCAACCCATCACTGGGAAACACCCATACACTACGGCCAATTTAGCTTATTCAATTCACCTATACCGCATGTCTTTGGAGTGGGAGAAACCGGAGCACCCGGAGGAAACCCACGCGAACATGGGGAGAACATGCAAACTCCACACAGTAATGCCAACTGACCCAGCCGAGGCTTGAACCAGCGACCTTCTTGCTGTGAGGTGATTGTGCTACCCACTGCGCCACCGTGACACCCCTTATTATATTATATTATATTATATTATATTATATTATATTATATTATATTATATTCATTCATTCATTTTCCTTTTGTTTAGTCCCTTTATTCGTCAGGGCCAACTTATCCAGCATATGTTTTACACAGCGGATGCAGCCGCAACCCAATACTGGGAAACATCCATACACACTCATTCACACATACACTACAGCCAATTTTGATTATTCAATTCACCTATAGCGCATGCCTTTGGACTGTGGGGGAATCTTGAGCACCCAGAGGAAACCTACGTGAACACGGGGAGAACATGCAAACTCCACACAGAAATGCCAACTGACCCAGCCGGGACTCGAATCAGCAACCTTCTTGCTATGAATTATAACACTAAGTATAGGGAAAAAATAAAAATAAATAATTCATAGAAATATTACAAAATTATTCATGAGAAAATTTAATGAACGCATTGCAGTGTAGTTAATCTGACATTTCAGTAGTGTAATGTCAATATAAAAATAGTAGTAACTAAATTATAAAAATAAGGACTTGAGTGGATGGTAGAATATTCAGTATTAAAGGGTTAGTTCACCCACAAATTCTGTTATTAATTATTTACCCTCATGTTATTCCAGTGAGACTTTAGTTCATCTTTTGAATATATTTTAGATGAAATCCAGGAGCTCTCTGATCCTCCATACCGTATACAGTAATGACCCAGAGACATTCAAAGACTAGTATTGCCAATTGTAAATGCGTTTTTTTTTTTGTGCACAAAAGTGTTCTTTGGAGCTCCGTAAGATTGCAGTTGAACCACTGAAGTCATATGGAATATTTTGGCAATATATTTGTAACCTCTCAGGACATGGAGGATGAGAGAGCTCTCGGATTTCATTTAAAATATCTTATTTTTTGCTTAGAAGATGAACGAAGGTCTCGAGATATTGTAACAACATGAGGGTGAGTAATTAATAATAAAATTTACATTTTTGGGTGAACTAACCCTTTAACAGGATTTACCATCTTATTCAGCATTAATTGTCCTTGAATTCTGAAAATCTGACTTTCTCCCAACTTACAGAAAAGCGCAACATGTCCTAGCGCAGTGTTTTCCTTTATTTTGTACCATCCACATGCTTTGCAATTTAACAAGATGCTCAGTCTCTCCAGATGAAAACCAGGCCCACAGCATGACGCTGTCTCTACTTTATTGTTAGCATTTTTTCCCTTTTCTTCTTTTATGGAGTTGTGGGCAGTGTAAGGTCTGCACCACATCACTTAATCAAATCACTGGATCAAAAAGCCTTTATTTATGAATTCCTCAATTCTTTCTGAAATATCTGCTCGAAAGGATCCCGGCAATACATTTTTTTTAACGTTTTTTTTCTAGAAAGATGCCTCAGAAGGGTCTTTTCTGAAAAATACAGTCTACATTCGACAGAATTTTAATTTCCAAGAGAAACCCACACACACACACACACATAAGTGAACAGTGCTTATGATATGCTTTGTCTCCAAGGTACACAATAGTGAAAAGCTGTCAACAACATTTGTCCCTTTATATAAACAAAGCACCTGCTGAAGGTGAGCCTAATAATGAAAATAAACGCTTCAATGGTGATATTTATTCTTTACCAGAAATTTTTGCCTTCCTGTTCTAGAAAATGAGGGTATGGTTCTTGCTTTTTATTTATGTATTATTTTTCATTGTATAAATGCAGGGAGAACAGAATGGATGAGGGAAAGTATGACAAATTTCGAGGAATCAAACATGAGGAAATGGGCTCTGTTTCATCCTTTGTAGTTTGAACAGTATTCTTTTTTCCTCTACGCTTGGCTGGTCTCTCACATCCTGGTCAGTACAGCACATCATTAATGCTGGTCTGATTGACAGCTTAACTGACAGCCAAGCTGTTTGGACATTGTGGGTGGAAACCCCTTTTTTCCTCATTTTCCTAAAGAAGACTGACAAGCTCACAAAAGAGACAGGAGGAGGAAAGACATGTCCAGATCAGTGTGTATGTGTGTGTGCGTGTGCTCTACACATGGGAACTGTTTGTGCTTGAACTCTTTTTAATCAGCATTTACATCCATGTCTTTTTCACAAACCTAGACAAGCCCTCATTTTTGTAGCATCTAGGCAAGGCTGTCCCACCCGTTCGTGAAGGCATACCAACTCCAATATGTTCTAACTCTTTCTAATCAAACACTTCTTATTCCATTCATCTGCTTATTGTAAAGACTTTGTGGTCTGAAATGGATGTGTGAGATAAAGGGAGGCAACTGAATTGTGTACTAGGGCTGCACAATATTTCATTTTAGCATCGATATCGCAATGTGTGTATATCGCAATAGTCACATCGTAGGATTAGTTTATTTATTAAAGATTAAACGATAAAGATATTATTATTTTTAAATAATTTATACAATTACAGCCATGTTATTTTATGTTTGATGGCTCAATTTCTGTACCTGAATACTGTTAGACTCTCCAGAAAACCATAAACCTCTGCTTATTTCACTTTTATCTTTGCTCTGCTTTATTTATATATGCTTGTAATTTATTATGATTTATGCAAATGCACTGCATAGTAAAAGACTTTGTCCCAATATATCTAAATTAATGAAATCTTTTCAAATAGAGCTGTATAATCAGCATACTATCTGCTCAAAAACATTGCAAGAATTAGATGCTTTGTTCCTAGTGAGGACTTAAAATGCTTTAAGTCCTCACTATGAAACTTGTTCATGCTTCACCAGCAGGGTGGATTACTGTAACGGCCTCCTCATTGGCCTTCCCAAGAACAGTCAGACAGTCCGACAGTTGCAGCTCATCCAAAACGCTGCCTCCAGGATTCTGACCAGAACCAGAAAATCCGAGCACATCACACCTGTTCTCAGGTCTTTGCACTGGGTCCCAGTTACATTCAGAATAGATTTTAAAGTATTATTTCTCTGTCTATAAATCACTAAATGGCCTAGGACTTCAATACATTACAGATATGCTGAATACAAACCTATCAGATCCCTCAGATCATTAGGATCAAGTAAATTAGAAATTCCAAGAGTTCATTCAAAGCAGGGTGAATCCGCCTTCAGCTACTATGCCCCTGCTGCTGGAATCAGCTTCCAGAATGATCAGATGTGCTCCAACATTAGGTACATTGAAATCAAGACTTAAAACCCATCCGTTTAGCTGTGCCTTTACTGAATGAGCACTGTGCTACATCCGGCAGATCGCACTATTATGTCTTTCTTTTCTTTTTCATTCCTTTAAAACCTGATTTAACATTTGTAATCTGTTTTTAATCATTTTTATTTTCTTGTTTCTTTTAATCTTGTTTATGTAAAGCACTTTGAATTACCGTTGTGTATGAAGTGTGCTATATAAATAAACTTGCCTTGACTTTGCCTTTAAATCATCTGGTGAAATTATATTCGTATTGCAATCTGTATTGCAGACAAACAAATATCGCAATGTCAGATTTTCCCAATATCGTGCAGCCCTATTGTGTACTGTTGATGTATTCATTCCTGCTCCAGGGTTGCAGTGTGCCTGGAAGTTTTCTAGTGTCCTAAAGAGCTTGATAAGTAGTTTCAGGTCTGTTTAATTAGGAAAAGAGCTGAACTCCTGAGGATATTCGCCCCCTCGGCTGTAGGACTGGACACCGGGTTGTCTGCCGCCTTGGACTGTAACACACCAAGCCAATGGTTGGCCAATGTCGGGCCGTCATTGAGCATCTGTCGGCTCAGTTTCTGCGTCACTTTCTGCATTTTTGGCACTAGTTGAATCACCATCGACAGCTTTTTGGCCAAATGAGAATATACGTCAATGAGAGTAACTACTCTTTTCAGCTTAGTGAACTAGTGCACCAGTAGAAAAACAAAAGTGACAAAAGCAATGAAGTAAATGGAGCACCCAAAAAACGCTAATTTAATTTTACATCACCTTATCTGAACATTCTAATATGAGAACACTAATCACCATTTAAGAAAGGAACGACCAGATGACGATGATAAGCATTTTAAAGATTCACAGTCCTTGTTCATTTTCAATTTTTGAATGTCAAACACAGGCTACTGCCACCTGTTGGTATGCAGTTATTTCCTCTCACACAGACACACTAGATCAGTGCTTGACACCCTGAACTGTACATTTTATAGAATATGTCTCTCACATGACATTCTTGAAATCCCAGTTATTGTTACATCAACAAACTAAATATACAGACTCTGGGGTTCTCCAGGACATGGATTGTGAATGGATCGAATTAAATAAGCTACACAAAAGGATGTATGATGTCATTGTTTTATTATGATGTGATGTTTCCCTGTTTTTATGTAAAACCAAACTGGAATTCGAGGGTGTGTTGCACTGTAAAAAATGCCTGGTTTCCCTTCATCTCGTCTAAATGCAAATCAATCAAGTTAATTTAATGGTTTTTGCAATTTTAAATTGATTGAGCATAACACAATTAAACTGTCCCTAAAAAACTAAAGAACTGTGTTGTTTCAGCTCATTTTAAATTAGTAGTTTAAACAAGCATCAACATTTTTTTGAGTGTATATCATTTTAGGGTTCTGTTATAATGCTGCTCTGTGCAGTATAATAAAGCGCATAACATGTTAAAGCATATTTGGTGTTTCCCTATTTTCAATAAACAGGGTGTCCGCAGGGTCTTATAATGTCTTAATTTCACTGAAATATTGTCTTGTAGGTCATAAATCATTGTACACGGGTCTTAATTTTCTTTTGTTTATGTAAAGCTACTCAATCGATCCAACACAGATCCAATCCCCAACAATACATTTCAATAAAACTTTTAGCAAAACTCTATTTATAACTAATATTATAATATCTTTAAAGATTTTTTTTCAAGTTATGTTAAAAAAATAATATGTATACAACTAGGGTCTGCTTATTTTGGCACTTTATTTAAAATGTGTGGCTAAGAAATAACTAATTAATCTTTTGATGGGGCAAGTAATTTTTTTTTTCTGCTGGGCCATTAAAAAGTCCTTAGTGTTTAGCCCTATACAAGTCTGAAAATTCATTTTTGATGGTCTTAAAAAGGTCTTTAAATTTGACTTGGCGAGACCTGCATATCCTAACCCTGATAAAAACCAAATAGAAAATTGAGGGCGAATGTTTTCATTGGTATGGTGACACAGAAAATGGTCTGCATCACTAGTTAAACTGACTTATTTTATTTATAAATGACTTTTAAGCCAAGAATAAAGACTATTTCTTCAAAATATTTAGGGTAATGTAAGTAGATGCTTTTTTAATGAAAACAAACGTACATATTGTGTGCTTTTAAAAATAACTGTGAGATAAGAATATTGCTTAATTTTGTTTTAATAGTTGTTTTTTCACACAAACATTGGATTGCACCCTACTCTTCTCCCTCCATCACTAGCATTACGTTATAACATATTCATCCAACAGTAAAACAGAGTAGGGGGCAAGAAGAGGTTGAACTGCATGAATAAGCTTGAAAAGAAGCTCTTTTTTTCGCTTGTTTCCTTTCCAATGCTAACAAACATCTATCTTGTCAAGCCTGAGGTGACCTCCGCACGATGTTTCAATTTGGGCTCGCTGACAGAGCCATCACTTGCCTCCTTTCTGTCAGGCTCTTCCAGTCCACAACAAATGCAGCTAAATAATGCAACATGCCCTCGAGTTTACACGCGCTCACAAAACTTTGATCATCCTTTTAAACAAACGAGTGCCCAGAGCCAAAACATCTGATGTGTTGTCAACTTTGGGAAGTATTATATACAGTAAAAGGACAAATTATTGCTGATAAGAGTGAGGGAGCGAGGAAGAAGTAGAAGACGATGAAAGCGAGAAAATGAAAATAAAAAAAATAAAAGTGTAAGGGAATTGAGGCTATAGGAGAAGGTGAAAGTGCATCTTTTGTCTGTGCTGAAGTTTGAAAATTATATCACTGGTACATTCGAGACTCTAATTGCAGTATTGAATTACTAATGAAAATGGTTTTGGGTTCAGTCCTAATCTAAAAGTATTATAGAAATGTATCTACTGCTAGCACTTGCTATGTTAGGCATTAATATACTTTGCATTAAAAAAAGCATTACCCTCTGTGTGTTCCCACAATTTAATTATAAAGGGAATGTTGATTTGTGTTATATGGTACTTGTAATTTCACTGTAACATGGAACCCATGCAATATATGCGACCCAAGTTATTTAGTTAAATTGACATCAAATCAAAATTGACCATTTCTTAATATACGTTTATAGTGTTTGGTGAAAGTTATTATGAATAATATAATTTTACAATTAGTTAAGTTGACATAAAATCCAAATGCACCGGTGTTTTCCTTATTTTCCTTATTATGACTAATGTCATTTTCCAATTGGATTTGACTCTTTTATAATGAGAGCTTTAAGTCTTTCGAATTTTAGGTTCTCTTATTTTCACACCTGTGTGCAAAGATGAAAGCAGAACACTATGAAGGAGAAAAGTAAAGAAGCTAGCACCACACCAGTACTCTAATATTGTTCTTAATATAATGATGGAATGATTAGTAGAAATTGAGGTCCAATGTGGAATTCCCCTTAATTAATGCTTAAATGCTAATTTTCTGCCTTCACATTCAGCCTTCTTGCTAATGTTACATGTTCGAAAGCCTCTTCAGTATTGGGCAATCCAAATTATGTGTGACATTGAAAAATATGTACTTTAATATGCTCATTTTTAAACAGTTTTTCAAATGTGATTTACGTGAAACTAATGAACAGCTGATACTTGCTCTTGCCCAATGAGCTAGACAACATTTTAAGTCAGAACTGATGTGTTTATCATCTGAAAAATGTTCCAATAGGAAGTAAAATTATAATGCTGTTTTTAATCAAGTCTCTCATTGTATCCAAAAGTCTAGAGGTGCATAACATTCATCATTTACAGTCAAGCAGTTTTAGTCCTACAATGCATTGCAACAAATTCAGCGAAAATGAAATATTTGCACTTTTGATTTCAACTATTTTTCAATTAAAGAAAAACAACGTTGCGGCTAAACATTTCAAATTGTTCTCTTGTGCAGAGAGCCATTTTTTGGGCTACAGAGCTGCTATGAATGGATAACTTTCCTAATATAAACTCCTGCTCTGAGATGGCATTGAACTCTTCGGGTACTGCCTGGTATTTCCTTTGGCCATAACTGTGTTTTTGTCAACAAGCAATCTTTATGGTGACATTTACAGAATGTCTTTCTGCAACTGTAAACAAAACAGAAATAGGCTGTTGCCTTTTGCAGTTACAGATCAGCTCAGCTTCCTAACCTGACCTGAAGTCACTGTTCATACATCTTTTTTTTGTCCTGTGAAGGACAAGTTGTTATGATAGCCAATGTTCAATTCCACATTCCTGGCTTGGAGAATTAAGTGCAGTGTTTACAAGCTTATGAACTGTAACTGTTTGTAATTTGGACTTTTTTTTTAGCCCAATTACTTTTTCTTTACTCTGTCTTATTTGCTCTTTTTCTTGTAGAACATGTTGGCAGAGAAGGTGGAGCAAATGATGGAGTGGAGTTCCCGGCGTTCTGTGATCCGTATGAACGGGGATAAATTCCGCCGCTTCGTCAAAGCTCCACCCCGGAACTATTCGGTCATTGTGATGTTCACTGCTCTACAACCCCAGAGACAATGTTCTGTCTGCAGGTGAGACACGTACATTCATCTTTTAGTGTCCGTCCACAGGTATGAAGCTGTATTTACTAAAGTAATCTGATCATACAGTGTGTAAACACTGTTATAGATAAAGATTTCATCTGCCCTAGATCACCACCGGAAAACCTTCTACATCTGTCTATTCCCTAGCAGCCTCCACCCCAGACATCGCTCCCATTTATTTATCCCACGACAGCTACTTAGCCTCCATCTACTCACCTCACATCCATCTCTCTCCTCATTATCCTTCAATCGCAGAGTAAAATGAGTCTGTGCTCGTACAGTTGTCTTCCTCAGCTGAATATCAAGCCTTTAGAGAGTGAAGCAATCTCACCAGACCTATTCTGAATTCTCAGACACCATCCACCAGCTTCATTGAATAAAGATAACGGACTGGAACAGTCATGTGTGCTACCAAAATAGAGGAAGTTAATTTAAAGCAGATCGACCTTTAAACGGCCAGTCACCCTATCACATTGACATGACCCCTAATGCTTTTTTAATTATCTGCTGTCTGCTCAAACCGCATGTTTATGTATATTCTCTTTTTTTCCTTCTTCTTCTTATTTGCTCTCCATATCTCTCACTGTCTTTCTCACACCTAATTAATAGTTTTCTTTCTCCCTCCATTATTTTGTGGTGAATCCTACTGTAGGTATGACTAGCAATCGACTACAAGTTCTGTATCTTTGGCTGTTTGCTTGGTGAAAACTTTCCTGAATGGTGTCATATACTGCATTGATTCAATAAATGAAATTGTTCTGATACCTAAGCCACATGCCTACTATGTAGATAAGTTCAGAACATATACAGAAATGGTTTTCTATGCTCATTTATTACCCCATAAAATACCCCTAGAATCAGAAGGTCCTTATTGACCATATTTGGAATCGTTGTGAATATAAATAAGCTCTGCTCTGATGCAGCTCTCAGTACTTGCATCACAGAGGTTGATGCCTTGTTAAATATTTTTAACTTAAGCAGTGAAAAGGTTTATTTTAGCTAGGAGAGAGTGAGTTATCTAATATAAACCACCAGAGTAACCTCTTTTGCTCCTGAGTTATGTTGTTAATAAAATATATGCTATATTATAATTAAACTCGACAAAATAGACGGACAGAAATATATTGTGTTGTATTTTGAAGCTATAATGTAAATGAAAATACAGACAGGATTTTATATCAACCTCTGCATAAACAGATGATGTTTAATAAAGTTTATTACTTCTTTTACTTTACAAAAATGACTGTAAGAGCTGAGTGATTTGACACCATGCTTAAACGTGCATTTTATACTAAATACACAATTATTTGCAGCAGTCTATCTATGTGCTGTTTGCCTCATTACAAACATACATGGCACATTTTACAATAAACACAATAAATAAAAAATACAATTAAACATACCTTATGCCTCTTTAGGGTGGTGCTGAATAAATTTATAATACGTATATTGCACTTTTTTGCTTTCTGACAATATGTAAACCCATGGTTCATGGAGTTGTTGACTAGCAACGCATAGAAAACAATCTTGTGCGGCTGGCTTTGGCTTTTTTAAAGTGACTTTGTTTCCCGTTTTCAAAATAAAGAGTCCTGCATACATAAGTTTATTATAAACTTACATAAACTCAAAAATAAGAGAGAAAAATTATCATGGGATGTGTATATTAATTATCCTGTGTGCAATATATTAGTCTTTGTTTTGGCTGCCGAATTTCTGTTGACCCATCTGCTCATGTTGCTTTCACTCTTGCAGAATTTACATGAGAACAATGTTTTTTGAGGGTCACGGTACTCTTATTATTTGAGTATGTCTAGGTATACCGAGATTATCTTTATAGGGCACTTTTTAAAGGATTTGCTGTTAAATGTTTCCAACTCCATTATTACAGACTATTCATCTCATTGTTAAATTATTAAATAGTTTTATGACAACACCTAATAAAAATTTGTAATAATGCAACATTGAGTAGTGTGTAGGATTTATCATTTTTGGACCATGATTCGGTCTTTCAGCCTTCCTTAAGGATGTTTCTTTGATTTACCATTCATACAGTGCAAAAGTGGGAAAGATGAAACACAAGTTCGGTTGAAAACATGAAATAAATTCACATGTATTAAAAATTTCAATTTCTGTTAACTTTAAGCAAAATCATTATTATTGCAGATCAGTTAGCTTGTGACCAAAAGAAGATGATACGTCATACCACACCCTTTTAATTAAATTAAAAACATGAATATAAAGCAGCAGCATGGTAGGAAAGAGTGGTGCACTTTCTTTTTTCTTTTTCTTTTTTTATATTTAGCAAGACATGAAGTCACTTCACAAATATTACAGTGTCTGAATGTATTTTGCATTCTCAAAGTCCACTGCAAAGAATGCTGAATGGACGAAATGTTACTAATAAAATTTGTTTAAATATACATTATTCATGTGTGTGAGGCACTATATGTTATTAATTCTCTTAAAAAATAATGCATTAACCTCTTATACTGTGTACTAGTCCTTTGACAACACAGGCTTGCATGCCTGCATTTTGTCCAAGGCTCCTTAAAAGTGTTAAAATGTCATAATTTTTTTTTTCTGAACTAAAAGGTTTAAAAGTCTCTAAATATGTTAAATAGATTGGGGAAAATCTTACATGTTATTTCTGAAGAACATGAAAGTTCACACTTTAAGGGGCCTTTGGGGTAAGGATGCAGTGCAGCATGTAAATTGCATGCCTTTTTGTTTAATATCAGTATTCCAATATTTTGTTCTGTTCATTTTAATAAATCATTCCAAAAGTCAGTGATGTGCGTATTATCTTCTGCTCAAAGGTGTTCATGAAATGCCATTTTACCGTAGTCCCAAAGGACTTCGCTCTCTAGAGCACTTTTGACTGCAGTAAAGTCTCGATGACAGATCACTTAACTTTAGCTCAGCTCTTGCTTTTTGAAAAAGGACACTCAGCAAAACATGAAACATTAATGTGTATAATCATGCATATTTAAACTTGTTTGTTTTTACCACCTGCAGAGTGCCCTGCTTTATTGATGTTTATGGATGCATTTAGTTTATTGATGCATGTAACAAGTCTTTAAACCGGATGCGTTCAATTTGTAAAATGCATGTTTGTTTAGCACTATTTGGAAGAAATTTGTCTCTTGAACCATTTTAGCATATAGTTATTAACACAGGACATCTGTCATTTCATTAACGGATCCAAAGGGGTCTGGGAATCCTTGTAGTCATGCTAGTGAGAGTGTCTGCTGTCTGAATTTTCTTGTCACAGAAGGTATTTAACTGGACAACCCAGGCTCATAAAAATGTGTGCCTGTGGCAACATTTTTGCAAAAAAAAATTACATTACTTTGCTTCTTCCATGTTTCTCAGCAGTTATACAGTAATCTCCTGTTAGTGGAGTTAAAAGGTATATTCAGTTTTCTTAGAAGCAGTGACTATGGCAACATTTATCTTTTTTTTGTGTGCGTGCGTGTGTGTATGCGTGTGTGTGAAATCACAGCAGTGTGAATCACCAATATTATTGTGAAATATAATTAATTTTGGGTATTTCTAAAGACAATATTTGGTCGCTTATATTTGCTCCAAAGCAAATAGATTTGACTAAAATTTAAAAAAAAATTGTGTTTTTGTATGTTTTTTGTATGTTGTATGTTGTTTTGTTCTTGCTTGGCATTATAATCTTGATTTTTGAGCAAAATCCTATGTTTAGTCATAACTGAGGCCTTAAAGTACTCTTTATGATGCAAGGAAATAATTCAAATATTATAGTTCTAAAGCTTGGTTTAAACCAAACGTGGAATTAAATATTTGTGAGATAAAGTTTCTTACAAAGTCAGTGCAAGAGTGCAAATAGAGTACTGTCCCGTGTGAAACGTGTTTGCCACAAACATGAGAAATTTGCCTCAATAATGTGTACTGCACAACTTGGTTCAAATAATTCAACTCTAGTAGAAAATTTGTTTGAGGTGAAAAACATCCAGTAAGTACACTAAGTATTTGAATTAGCAAATGCTTTTGATGCGAATATGTGGCGGTAGAAAGTAGTTCATCACAAAAGGGTTATCACAATATCACACTCATAGCACCCCTATATGGCTGTATATCAGCACTGCTGTGATTTACTGCAGCTCTGAGTAATGCTTATATGCAGCTATATCACCGTGCTATGAGTGTGTGTGTGTATATACCAGAGCACCCGGAGGAAACCCACATGAACACGGGGTGAACATGCAAACTCCACACAGAAATGCCAACTGGCCCAGTTGGGACTCGACCCAGCGAGCTCCTTGCTGTGAGGCAACAGTGCTAACCATTGAGCCTCCGTATATTCATTCATTCATTCATTTTCTTTTCGGCTTAGTCCCTTTATTAATCTGGGGTTGCCACAGCGGAATGAACCGCCAACTATTCCAGCATATGTTTTACGCAGCGGATGCCCTTCCAGCTGCAACCCATCACTGGGAAACATCCATACAC